>JAHWFO010004499.1:1074801-1188567 GCA_023313115.1 Rhysida immarginata | reverse complement strand
GTTTGTTTGAAACAAATAAGGTGGATTGTTGCTCTGCCTACTATGGTCATGTGACTTTTCATTGCCTGGGTCGGCCTGTTTTGTCAGATGTGGTTGTTTTGTACCGACATCAGGTGGTTTGACGGGATCCCCATGAAGCAGTCAAGAAAACCGAAGACTCTGGTAGGGTATCACGGTATGGAGCTTCTTCTATTGGTAAGCCAAGTGTCCATGGAAGATTGATTCCATTCTACATACTACCTGAATGCTGTTGTCGTGTCGACCATACTGCAGGTCTGCCTTTTTATCCGCAATGTGATGGCTTCTTCATGGGACAACAATGCTACTGCTGGTTCAGCTGTGGTTCAGCGGGTACGAAGATGACTTCCGTCATTCATATTGGCTACCATAGATCTCAACCTCATAGAAAATATTTGGCATATTTGGAACGATATATCCTACAGCAAAATCCCGTTCTAACAAATGTGCTAAAAGAGCTAAGGGAATATCTGGTGAACACCTGGACTTCCATTTACTTACAAGTGCTTCAACACTATTGGTTATATCAACCCGCATATATTATGTAATTCGGACCACATGGGCTCCAGTAAAATATTAAACACAAGTTTTCTCATTCATCGGATAATGTCTGTGGTTTGAAAACTTTCAGAAAAGTTCCTGGTATAGCCTTTTGACTTGCTGGTACAACAGTATAAGCTATCGAGAACCGTTACTATATAATCCGAATTTGCAGCTCATTCTATTCGCAGTTAAAAGAAGATGAAATCAACTAACAATTGGGCTAAACCTGATCAGTTGTTAGCCTTTGAAATGGGAACGGGTTTTGGCAGTCTTGGTTCAGATGATAGTCTGACCCCAAAAGTTTTATTAGAGTCTTCTTCTTCTTCATCTCCAGCTTTTCCCACTTTTATGTGGGGTGGCTGTTTTTGATGAGCTTTCTCCATTTCTCTCTGTCCTGTCCATTCCCTTCTGAGACCCTTTGAATTCAGATCTTCATCCACCATATCTTGCCATCTTCCCTTGGGTCGTCCTCTTTTCCTCCTTCCCTCCACTTTCATGTTCATAGCTCTTTTGCCAGTGTAGTTCTCGTCTCTTCTCATTACATGGCCAAACCATCTCAGTCTATATTCTTGGATTTTATTTTCAATATCTGTAATTTTCAATGCCTCTCGGATGCGCTCATTTCTAATCCTGTCTGCTCGTGTTACTCCGCCTATCCATCTCAACATTCTCATTTCTGCCACCTTCATCTTTTGTATATTGGACTTTTGTAGAGAGAGTGTTTCCATTCCATACAGCATTGCGGGTCTCACCAACGTCCTGTAAACTTTGCCCTTTAGACGCACAGGTATCTTCTTATCGCAGAGGACTCCAGAGGCTTCTTTCCAATTTTTCCAACCTGTCTGTATTCTGCTAGTCACTTCCCTACCCGTCTCACTCAATTCATCAACTGTCGATCCAAGGTATCTGAAGTGGTCAGTTTTCCTGATTGCTGTCCCTATCAGTTTCAGCTCCTCATTTTTCTGAGCCTCTATGTTGCATGCCATATATTCTGTCTTGCTTCTGCTGATTTTCAGTCCCCTATCTTCCAGAGCTTTCCTCCAATCCTCTAGCTTTTCTTCGACCTTTGCTGTAGATCTTGCACATAAAACTATATCATCCGCATACAGCATGTTCCAAGGCGCTTCTTCCCTGATTTTCTCTGATATGACATCTATCACTATGTTGAACAGGGAAGGACTCAGTGCCGAGCCCTGGTGGAGACCGACTTCAAAGCTACACGTTTCTCCCTGGCAGGTTCGCACTTTTGTCTTGGCTTTCTTATACATTTCTTGAATTAACCTGACATATTTCTCTGGTGCGTTTCTAACTCTGAGGCTCCTCCAAACTTCCTGCCTTGGCACTCTGTCATATGCCTTTTCCTGGTCAATGAAGATCAGGTGAAGTTCTTGTTGTTTCTCTCTGAACTTCTCCATCATTTGTCTCAAGTTAAAGATTGCATCAGTGGTTGACTTTCCTGGCATGAAACCAAACTGTTGACTCCCAATATTAACTTCAGCTCTCAGTCGTTTGTCCAGGATCCTCTCCAAGATCTTCTTGGTGTGTTGTAGCTTAATTCCTCTGTAGTTGTCGCACATTTGGATGTCCCCTTTACCTTTGTAGATTGGGACGAGAATACTTTCTCTCCATTCGTCTAGTATCTCCTCCTCTCTGTAGATCTTCACCAAGAGATTCCATAGCAAGTCCAGCCCTTCCTCTCCAAGGGCCTTCCAGGCTTCAGCCGGGAGTCCATCCGATCCAACTGCTTTCCCTCTCTTCATGTGCTTCAATGCTACCTTAACCTCACTTCTTGTGATATCCGTTGTCAGTCCCTCGTTTGGTATTCCATCTTCATCGTATTTTCGTTCATTCTCTATGTTTAGTAGGTCCTCAAAGTACCCTTTCCATCTATCCTGTATCGCCCCAGTGGTCCTCAGGATTTCTCCATTGGCCTTCTTGATCTGCTTGATTTGTGTGATATCTTTTGCTGTCCGGCTTCTGTGTCTGGAAATGCTATATATTTTCTTCTACCCTCCCGGTGTTTGGCCTTCGCTTGTGCCACTTTCTTCTTTGCCTCCTTATTCCTGATCTTAAAGACTAGATCTGCTGGGGCATATGTTGAGTCCCACCTCTGTTTTGCTTTTCTCTTCTCCTGTACTGCTGTCTGCACCTCCTGGTTCCACCACCAACTCGCCTTGTTTTCCCAGAATTTTCCTGTTGTTACCCCCAAAATTTTCCTGCTAGCACACATGATAGCCTCTGCATTTCTATTCCACCATTCTTGAACATCCTCAAAATCCCTAGAAACTCTCTGCAGGACTGCCTCTTTAAATCTAAGCCTCAAAACTATATCCTTTAATTTGAACCACTTGATCTTCTTCACCTTAGCCTTACTCTTCACTTTTTCCTTGACTGCATGCATCGAAAGTTGGAGGTCCATGAGCAATGGCCGGTGTTGCGTTGCCACGTGGTCACTAGGGATGACTTTACAATTCTTCACTTCCTTCAGATATTTTCTCCTGTACAGAAAGTAGTCAATCTGTGCCTCTGTTATTGGCTCCAATGTGTCCATTAAAGCCCCCTCCGATGATCACACTCTCTTTCTCTTTCAGTTGTCTTAGCTCTTCATCTATGGTTTTCCAGAAAACATCCTTCATCCTCATACTTGTACCAATCTGTGGGGCATAAGCGCTCACTATATGAATTGTTTCCCCTGTATCCAGCTTCATCCTCATAATCCTGTCACTTCTGCGGCTTACTTCTATGACATTTTCCTTCATCTTTCGTGAGATGATGATCCCTACTCCATTTTTGCCCTTCTATTGCACTGCTGTAGAATATCTTGTACCCCTCTCCTAGTTCTCTTGCCTTGCCTCCCTTCTATCTTGTTTCTTGTACACACATGATATCAATCTTTCTTCTTTCCATCATGTCTACAATTTCTCTTCCTCTTCCTGTCATGGTACCTACATTGTGTGATGCAATCCTGAGTAGTAAAGGTCTTCGAGCTAGTTTCTTTAGTCGCACCCGCTCTTGATGCGATAACCCTAGCATACTTTTCACCGTCCTCGGGCGCTTAAGGAACTGCGCGTCGCCCACAGCGGAGAACGCCCTAGCATTTTCAGAGTCATGGATACCACTCATCGTACAGGCTTGGCAGGATGTTTTACAGCCGGATGCCCTTCCTGACGCTAACCCTCCTCCTTTATCCAGGCTTGGGACTGGCCAGTCCGCCATATGGTGTCCTGGGCGGAGTTCAAAAGTTTTATTAGAGTGAGATATCCTATTAATTATAATACCTTTGTTTTCACCATCTTCTGTTCAAAATTGCTTTAGACATCCAATTCCAACGGCAAGACCACTGACTTTTGCAGGGTTTTTTTGTTTTTGTTTTGAAACAGTCCGTGAGCTTTAATTTGTTGACGTCGAAAGAGGTTTTTAACCCGTGGTGTTGTGTAATCTTTAGAACAAGAAGGAATTATTAATTGGGAAAATGGAAATTCCTGTAAAAGATTACAAGGATGTGGTGAAATAGCGGCGGCGTGTCCAGAAGTCTGTGGCATCCCTCAAAGGGTAATCAGCTTTGCTTGGCCGGGTATTAAAGGCATTCGTAAGGCTCTTAGCGTAAATTTATTTTTCTAAGGACTGGGGTCATGGTCTTATCAAAGGTTGGTCGACGAGTGGTTTCTAAGTGTTTGTCCTTAGTCGTAATTCAGTGTTTAGATGGATCCAACTTAATTAAGATCGAGACATAAGTTTATTGACTTAGTCTCACATTCTAAACTGAAAGTTTGATATTCTGCTAATTTTATTTAGGCTTAGTTCGTCGTTATTGTTGTACGTAATATGAGATTCCAGTGAAATGATTGCGCAACACTAAATTGATTTAAATTGGTGGATAAAGGAGTGTGGCTTGAATTTGTAAATTCAGAGGGGTTTTTTTGTCATCAGATTTGTCGTTTTGGTTCTGGTTATTTGGATTTCTTCGATTCTGAAGTATATTAAGCAGGTTTGTTGGAAGGGGACCTTGCTGTCGGATATTGGCGTTCCAACATATCCCAAACATTTTCTCGGTTTCTGAGGCGGCCGGCTCATGTGATGGAAGCCATTTTCGTGCTCTACTGAACTAACCTTGCGTGTTGAATAGTAGCATTGTCGTCCATGATGAAGCCGTCGCATGCAAGATAAAAAGCAATCTTGCAAGATGAACTTGGTCGGTAGTGTTCAGGTAGCCCAGGAACGTACCCGATTTTCCTTAAATATCAAGGACCAATTTCCAACCAAGACACCATTATCAGAATCTTGTGTTGTCCTCGATATGATATGCTAGATCCATTGCTTCGTGGGGCTCCCTGAGTTAACTTTTGGAGCAGCCTTCTCAGACATTCCAGACATCACTATAGCCGACCATTCTGTTTTTTTTTCTTTGAGAATCAAGGACTTTCGTATAGGCATGGCATTGCCGATTTGGATCTGCTTCATTTCCCGGCCCATGGTTCCGCTAAATGTGGGTCGAAAACATCTTTGGTTAAAAAAATAAAAATAAGTCTTTGAGCCATAGTTACCCCTTTTAGACAAAGACTATAGATCATTTTGTTAATTCTTTGGATATTTATTTATTTATTTATTTATTTATTTATTTATTTATTTATTCCATTTGTGATGCTTCGTTGTTTCAATCGTGGCTCCAGCTCACACAATGAGTCCCTTTTCGAAATCAGTTAGGTCCATCTTTTTCCGTATTGTGACCTCAAACTATTTTGCATTGAAAATATCTAAACAGATTTACATTGTTGGCAGTTCATTGGCATGTCTGTATATTTAAAGCTGGGGGGCTTTTTATCGCTCTTTTGTGGGATCGCTTATTACAATTACTAATTTACTTGCTGATAGCCAGTTTATACCGGAAATGGTTATAAATTAACCGTTTTAATGGAATTACTTGTTTATGTTCTAATAAAATGTCCATAACTACCCTCATATTGGGATCTTCGTCTGTCGAGGCTTCAGATGGTGGCGGTATAAAAATTCTGAGCACACTTGGAGAGGATTAGCTCGTAAAGCGCTGGATTAATGTATAATGGGGTCGTGAAATACAATCAATGTGAGCCCTTTGACTCTGTGGATACAAATCATTCCAAGGTATAAAGAGGAGAGGGTAAGGTAGATCCAACTGGGGATTGTGTAATGAAGTTCTTTGAATTAGCGCTCTCTTTTATTCGTTCTGCAGTCCAATATTAAAAAGATGGAAATTGGAGATGTTGAAAATCTGTTTTCTAATGGAAAGGCAGAAGCGAGTTAAAAGAGATCTCCTCCTGGGCTTTCATGGCGAATGAAAACGAATTATCGGAGAATTGAAAATATGATACCCTCCTGGAAACGAGGACGTTTCTTTTGTCGCTCGTCGTCATCTTTTTGGAAATGGAGAAAGAAAACAAACTGTGAGGAGTCCCTTAACCCTTGTCTTTATTCTATTTTCTCTCTTTGAGCTCTAAAGCTCCTCTCTCTTCCAGTATCGGCAGTAATCCCATTATTCGGTTTACTTTTCTTTTTTACTCTGTTCTCTCGGTGCCTGTTTTCTTTGTCAGACCAAATTCTTTCGACTGTGGTGGAAGAGAAGAGAAGGAACTTTATGTTTCTACTTCATGTCTCCTAATTACTTAGTATCTTCTTTTTTTACAATAATTCAGTAGTTTTATCTTGTTTTAAGATAATAGTTGGAAACATTTCTCACATGTAGAAAAAGAAAATATGTTATATGGACATGGGTCTAGAAACGCTTTATTTCTATGTCAGAATTTATTTTCTACAACTCTTCATTAATTACATTACTCATGGGAAATACAGAGGAACAGAACATACCAGCATACGGGATTCAATGCGACGGCGCACAATGGCAACACCTCCTAAAAAGAAAGCCTGTGCACTGAAAATCCAAACATTGTTACATCATAAAAAGGCTTTTTGAATCGTATTTCTACCAATAATAAGCCATAAATAATTTATTATGACTTCTTATGAAGGGGGAGGCCGTGGCCTGGTGGGCTTTCACTGAAACACAACTTCTGTGAAGTTAAGCAACATCAGGCTAGTCACTGGATGGGTGACCATCCGCGATTCACGATCCTCACCCCCCCCCCCAGCTGCTGTGACAATCATAAAGTAGTCTTTAATCCAGGTTCATCCAGGGACCCAACTCGTCGGCTTCTAGTCATACAGGCCCTGGATGGACATATTGGATCATCAGTACTAATAAATAAAAATTTTCACGGCTTTCTTTTTAGGAGATGTTGACACGGGGGCCAAATGCACAAACTCTTGGCAGAAACCTACTTCAATAGCGGTATGATACTTTTATGCGGGAACAGTAGTGCCACCTCACATGATGCGGACGTGTCAAAACTTGCTAATTCTGACAACTGACTGCATGTGCTTATTAGTATGCAATCTATTATTGTGTTTATACAGATAGTGCTCCTCAGTGCTTAAGAAAATTTGGTTCCAATTCAACATGGTGTCTAAACCTTTAGGTAAGAACATTTTTTAATCGTCATACGAGGGATGGTCGAAAAGTAATGTTTCCATGACTAATTTTTTTATTTGTTAACCGATTTTTAAAATTCTTTTTGTATCTAATATTTACATTTGTCCTCTATGTAATGTACTATTCACTTTTCGACATCGTCCCCATCCCTTTCCATGTATTGCGCCAAGGCGTGACTAGTCGGATGAACCCATCGGAGAGGAATTCCGGGGTTGTTGTCGACACCAGGATTGAATGGCAGCTTTGGATCCTCTTCTGCAGCACGATAACGCCCGCTCCCACACGATCGCTACACTGAGCGTTGCAGCGCTTACAGTTCAAAGATGAAAGACTTTCACCACTTCACAAAGAAGAAAGAGCACCTTAAGGGACATGAGTTATGGTCTGACGACGAGGTGAAAGATGCCATTCAATCCTCGTGTCGACAACAACCCCGAATTCCTCTCCGATGGGTTTACCCGACTAGTCACGCGTTGGTGCAATGCGTGGAAAGGGATGGGGACTATGTCGAAAAGTGAATATTGCATTACATAGGGGACAGATATAAGAATCAGATACAATTAGAATTTTGAAAATCAGGTTAACAAATAAAAAAGTTACAGCCCTGGAGGCATTACTTTTCGACCAACCCTTGTATATACTGATGTGTTTAGTTGTTTTATTATGGCGTCCCGTTGCAAAGGGTAAAGCTTGAGAGTAGAAGTGTCTCTTTGGAGAGATTTATAATATATCAGGGCACATCATGTCAAAACTTTTAGTATTCGCTGTTTCTTTTGAATTTGTTTTTGCTGAAAATTAAAAAAAAAAGCTGCACATATTTGCCCTATTTGGAATTATTATATAAAAAAATGGAACCCTGACCCTGCTGGGACAGTTTGGCCCAAACTTCATAGTAATGTAGATCTTCTCTAGAGGAATCTGCATACCAAATTTTATGAGGTCCGGTCAAAACATCCCACTAGACGATAGTGCATTGAAATCGATTTAATGATGGTGCATTGAAACCGATTTTTGAATCGATTATCTTTTGCAAAATGTATCTGAAATTGAAGGGCTTCAAGATTTACTGGATTACTTCAGTAGCATTTATGTCAAGGCACCTATCGCCGGATCCAGGCTCCATCTCATCCCGACGGCACAATTCCACCCTTGGTTATTAGACCGATTCCACCTGTTTTCTCTGCATCTATGGAATGTTCACCAAGCCACTCTCGACGACGGGATCGTATCAACAATTGTGATAGTTGGAATTCGTATTTCAACCGTGTGGTGGGGCACGCTCGTCCAGACGTTTGGAAGGCCATAGAAAGTATCCGCAAGGATCAGAGTTTTGTTTAAACCTCTCTTCTCAGAAGCAGGTTAAACGGCCACGAAGGAGCATGAAAAACGACTGAAGACCCTGTGCCTAGACTATGTTCAAAAGAAGACTTTTGGAAGAATTTTTAGCTGGTATAGGACATACAGTCAGACTAATTTGAATGTATTATTATTTAATTTTTAAGTAATTTACCCATTGGCTGTGTAAAAAAAAATTAATCCTCCAATCCTCCAAGTGCCTTGTATGTACGAGGGACGTTCAAATTTGACCTGGACTTTATTTTTTATAAAATCAGGAAACTACAAAAAAAACCACGCACCATTTATTTCTCAAAGAACTTTCCTTGCTTCTCTACACATCTTTCCAGCGTTCTGGGAGCAACTGGCATCCTGTTCTGTAGAAATCTTCAGGCTGATGTCGAAACAACGTCAGGACAGCCATTTTCACTTCCTCATTGGAGCCGAATCTCTGCCCTCCCAAGAACTCTTTCAATGCTCCAAAAGGGTGATAGTCGCAAGGGGCTATATGATATGGTAAGATGTCCCATTTGAGTTCCGTTAGTATGTCCATAGTCAGTTTGGCTGGGTGTGGTCTGGCATTGTCTTACCCACAGAAAACAAACACCAGTGGTAAGGAGTCCTGGTCGCGTTTTCCTTATTGCCGGCTTCAGGGACATCCTCACAATGTTACTGTAGTAGGGTGCATTTATGGTACAGAAAATCGACACGAATGATACCCTTAATGTCCCAGAATACAGTCGCCATCACTTTCGTTGTTGATGGTGTCATCTTGAAATTCTTGGGTGATGTTGAGTCGCCGCTCCATGCTCTCACGCTTGCTTTCAGGAGTATGGTGATGAATCCATGTCTTGTCGGTGTTCACGTCTTTGGAAGCTGTCACCTTTCCTGTGATACTTTTGGCATCAAGCAAAGACGGATGATCGAGACAAACATGACTCGGTGAACTGACTTTGAAGTCTCTGATGAATTTCAGATGCTTTCACACGTTCGTTGTGATTTTTCGTTGCTCCACTTTGGTCGACACATCGCTGTCCGCCAGTTTGTTTAAACAAACAATCGGTTGTCATGTCAACTGAATAAGTGGTGCTGCATTTGCATTACAGGCCATCCCAACAATGAAAGTTTAGTTTTTTTTTACAACAATGAAATTTATAAAACATAAAGTCCAGGTCAGATTTGAAAAGCCCCTCGTAGAAATAACGTCTGTTTCTTACATCTTACATCATACATCATAAGATATGTCTTTGATATCATTTGTTTGTTTATTGCTCAAGTCAAGATTGTGAAATTTGAACAAGTTCGAACAACATTTTGGCAACTTTCATTTCGTTTTATTTTAATCTTAGTTTCACCATTTAATTAATATTCTTAATTATTAAACAAATAGTATATATTTAAAGATTTATATAACTATCTCTAAATTGATCTTACATTCCATAGAAAATATTTGAGACATGGTGGAAGGACAAATCCGACAGCAAACTCCTCTTTCAAGAAATCTGCTAAGAGAACTAAAAGGAATGTCTTCCATTGATTTACAAGTGCTTCAATACCGTATTTTCTCTATAGCCAACCCGCATACATGCAACTGTAATTCCGGGTTGATCCAATTAAATATCAAACACATGTTTTTCATTTACTGATCAATATGTTTACAATCTACCTAATCTTGAAGCGAGAGCTAAAGAAACAACATTTTCTTGTGGTTGCTCATCTTTAGGCAATGACTGCCAAGTGGCAAACGATACGTGTTTCACTTGTTGAGTCCACTCTGATTAAATGTTTGATTTGCTCTCTGTTATTTCTAATGGATGTGTTTTGGTGATTGTTTACCTTGTTTATAGGGGTCTTGTTTGAAGTTGTCGTGATTGCGATTTTATATTTCAAAATTTATTGCAGCCCTCTTGAGAAATTGTTGGCAACTTCAGCGGGGAAATTGCTCTGCTGCTAATGGACGTTTGGGTGTTGGCGTCGTATTTTTCTTGAATTTAAGAAGGTCGTAAAAAAGTTTTTAATTATAATGTTGCAGTTTTGTTAAGAACTAGTAGAAGTAGGCTGTTTTCCAGTTGCGTCGCTATCTCTCTCTGGAATTATTAATGTGTTGTGAAAAGTGAAATTATCCTGCGGCCTCTTTTATTGCCTGCTTTTATTTCGTTAAATTCTATTTCATTTCCCTCTCATGTTTCCAATCTAGACATGCACACGCAGACCACCACAATGCAGACAATCCGCTTACACTATTTACTATTCTTGGAATGAGATGGGTGTTTATAGAGAAGTTAGGTTTGCTTAATGTTCATGTAAAGGCTTAACGAGATCAGATTGTTCTGCTACTGAACTGTATTTGTTTAAGAGTTACATTTCTCTTCTGATGAATTTATTAACTGAGCTGCTAAATGTGATGATTTATAAATAGTATTTATAAAAGCCACCATCAAGCCTTCCTTTATTGCCCTTCAGCAGTTCGTCCAGTATAAATATTCCATTCGAAATGGACTGAATACGAGAATCAGTTGTGCATTAAAGATCAGTTGAAGGTGTTAGGCCAGAATCGATGTAAACAGCCTATAATCTGATTAGGTGGTTGAACTTTGTTTTACAGAAATGATTAAACTTGTATTAAACGTTCTACTTTTGAAAACGCACGCTTTTGAAACAGACACTGACTTAGGGACGTTTGTGCAAACTACTGCAAGAATCACGCAAGGCATATTAATGCTGATTACCTAATGATGAATGTAAACACTTGGCTTCTGCAATTACGAGGGCCTGCTGAAAAGTAATGCCTCCTAAACTTTTTTGTTACTGTTAACATAGTTCGGATATCAGCTGCCATATATGCTGCTCAGTTAACTTTCCGACTTCACTGAAATTATAGTCAGAAACATGGCACGATGTTGGCGCGCATGAAACAACGTATTGTAATAGAGTTTGTAACTGCAGAAAAAGTGCCACCGATAGATATTCATCGGAGATTGAAAGCTGTTTATGGCGATCACTGTGTCGACATCAGTACTATGCGACGTTGGTCTGTTCGTGCTCGTCATGAAACTGGTGTAACTCTCAACTCATATGACAAACGACCATTTCACTTACTTCAACTGGTGACGCTCATCGGAACCATATCCATGAACTCATTAGAGCGGATCGTCGTACAAACGCTGGAACATCTGTTTGTACAGGGTCGAGTCACATTATTATGACCACCTCCTACGTTTGTCTTCGGGGTTGCCCAGCCGAGAACTATGTCACGTGTTGGGAATTGTTAAGTGACTATATAAGGTATGTTTCCACTATGTTAAAAACATCACTCATTGCTGTACTGGGTAAGGAACGTGATTTATCAGATCCGGAAAAGGGGATGATAATCGGCTTTCGGGCCAAGGGTAGCAGTATTTCGGAAACCGCGCAGTTTGTGAACTGTTCTCGTGCTGCTGTAGTTAAAGTGTACCATGACTGGGAAAATGGGATCGTTCAGAATAAACGGTATGGGAGCTGTGGAGCACCACGTGCCATTGATGAGAGAGGTGAACGTCGGCTGCGAGGTGTGTGAAGGCCAGCCGAAGAGCTACAGTGGACCAACTTACTGCTCAAACCAACGAGAGTGCTCCAGAAACTGACGAACTTACTGGAATTTCAAAGGATGGGAGGTCTAAAGTGTTCAATGCACTGCCAGTCTAACGACCGGTTGCACCAATATTAGCTAAAAATAACTATTCGTTAAAGTCCCGGTTAAAAACTTTCCGTTGCACCAAGCATAGTTAGGACTTAACCACAAGTTAATGGCAGTTTAACTTACCCTATTGATGACACTTTAGCTCCATGGTTAGCGAAACAAATGGCATTACCAAAGAGAACTTTATTTTTAACTAATTGGATAAACTATTTTATAAAGAGCTATTTGGATAAGCTAACTGGATAAGCTAATTGGATATTCCAATAATCAAGCAGTTAAATGGATAAGCTACTTGGATAACTAGCTAAATGGATAACACTTACATGGATAAGCTGTACAAAACGTGGACGTGGTGCAGGAAGTGCAAAATTAGCCAATCAGAAGCGCCGTTAACCTGTTGCTAACTAACTCAACTGGCCGTTAGAGAGATAATTGCGCCGTCCAAAAACAAAATGTGATGTCAGAGGTAGGCGTTAACTGAAAAGACCTTTAAAGGGCAGCAAAGGATTATACAGCAATTCACAAAGTCATTTAATACTGGCCCTCCTGCAACCATATCAAACTGAACTAAGTGCAAGAAATTGCAGCAGAGGAATTGATATAAATACCCGCATGGCTACACGAAAAACCATTTACTTCTGAGATAAATAGGAATATTCGTCTTCAGTAATGTCAGGAACAACTTAAGGGTCCTCATGCTTCAGTGGACCCAGCTTGTTTGGTACATACAAAACAAACGTCTGAGAGTAGCTATCGTGCTCTGCATTATGTTTTCCTGGGTTGGAAATACCTTTTTCGAAGTCAGCTGGGTCTTTCATTGTGCCCATTCTGATCCAGTTCTGTGATTAGATTGACCCAACTCATTTTTAATAAATACTCGCTTTAATCAAATGACTTCAAAATAATTCATTGGTCTGTGAGAATAATTAATAGCAGTAGAGGTGTGTTTAAAGAGATGTTTGAGTTTCCTCTTTAACTTAGATGGACGTTTTAAAGAGGTTTTCAGACATGGAGTTTTACAAGCGCATCTCCTTCGAAAGAGGTAAACACGAAGAGATTGCCAACCGTCGTCAGTCCATCGTCGATTGTCACCATCTTTGTTCGATAGCATGAGAAGCTTCCTTTGACAGACCGTCCCCGGAAGTTGTTTCCCCACCCTCCCTTCATCGACAAGAGGAAATGAATTCCGGGTTGCGACGGATGAGTTGTTTGGGCGAGAACGCGTTTTCCTTTAAATCCACTTGTCAACTCGAGTAGCTGTCTGTGAGCGAGTTTTGTGTGTGTCGGCCTGTGCGTTCTCTAGGAATTGGTGTGCGGCGTCGGCGGCGAGCAGTTGGGGACATTGGCGTTAATTGCCTCTTTGCTGGCGTCCGCTTTTATGGATCGCTCTTAATGGATGGAATCGGCCGCAAAGCGCCACCTAACGAAATTAGACTGAAAACTCACTTATACGGAAACGACGTCGGCGAACAGGTCTTCGCGCTTCGTTTGTACGAGTTTTAAGTGGGGCTATCGTGTAAAGACGAACATGGGGTCCGCGTGTGTTCGGAGATCTTAAAAGGGCAGTTTAGGATTGTCGATTTTACAACAAGCCATTTCTGTTTTAATAACATTAGAAAATGTATTGGTTATAAGTAGACCTTCGAGATTGAGAGTGCCTTTCTTATTCATGTATTACCAGTACGGTATGAAATATTTTTTCTAGCCTTAAGTTTAGGAGGGGTATCCATTATTTTTTAAAGTTGATATAAAATTTTAGAATCCACATTAATGCATTTTTATAGTTTAAACATATATGCACTAGCTATATTTAATTGGACCGAATTACAGCATTTATGAATTTGCATACAGTCAATGATGTGTTGAAGCACTTGTAAGTCAATGGAAGACAAGGCGTTCACCAGACGACTCCTTAGTTCTCTTAGCAGATGTGTTCCAAGATGTTCTTGCTGTCGGATATGTCGTTCAAATATTCTCTGAGGTTGAGATCTAGGGTGGCCAGGATAAATGATGGAAGTCATTTTCGTGCTCGCTAAACAAACCTTAGCATTTTCGCTATATGCAGAATAGAAATGTTGGAGTGCAGGATGGCATTTGTCGACAACAATCTTAAGGCAGCCCGTGGAAACGCATCCGACCTGCCATGAATTTCAGGGGACCAGTTTCATACCAGAAAAAGATCAACGCCACGACACTTCCTCCAGAACCTTGAGTTGTCTTGATTAGGCATGCTGGATGGTGCTCCCGCCAAACATTCTGCTTATCTTCGGTTCAAAACCACGTATTTCGTGATTCGTCAACCATGTAATCTTCTTCCAGTCTTGAAGTGTCCAGTCACGACGTTCTTTGAGAACGCATCTTCCTGTTCTTTGCAGAAATCAGGGATTTCAGTATAGGTATAGACACTCTAGATTTGGATCCGCTTCAATTTTCTACGCATGGTTCTGTCAGATTTTGGGTCTGGAATAGTTCTTGATTAAAAATCGTTTGTCCATTGTTGCACAGTGGATGTCCTGTTTTAAAAGACGGCGGTTTCTCTCATCGTTGATGGTCTTTGGTTGGTTGGTTGGTTGGTTTATTAGAAATTTGGCGTCGACTACTAAGGTCATTTTGCGCCTTTTACACAAGTTATATCTGTACGCAGCCCGGGACAAACACAAACATCCATGCCCACGGCGGGATTCGAACCCACGACCAGGCGGACTCGAGAACTAGAAAGCCTACGCCCTAGCCCTCTCGGCCACCTGGCCGGCTGATGGTCTTTGAGAGTCAGTTATCCCTTTTAAAGAAAGATCGTGGATCGTTAATAACACCTTTCGAGAATCCAGTCAGCCATTTCTTGTTGTGATTGCAGTAGACGAGCATTTTCGAACTCAGTTAGGTCCTTCTTTTTCCTCGCGCTGATCGAAGTCTGTGATTACCCAAATTAGTTCATCTTGAATAACAGGATCTCAAACTATTTTTTATAAAAATGGTTTAAAAGAAGTGATGCATGCTACACGCATATTTCTAATTCACTAGCCCATGTGGAAGTGACCCTATTGCAAGGCTGCCTACAAGCGAAACCAGTGATCAGAAAAGTGTGAAATTTTGTGGAGGACGTAATGAAGGGATGGGAATTTTTTTCAGCGAAGAAAAAGAAAATAGTTACGAATTTCGCCACCAGAGGGCATTTTAATAACTAATTACACATTTAGCCGCACATGTATACAATAGTTTAGCAAATTCATCATGTGTATAACACAACAAATTACAACATAACATGTTCCACATTTTCAGATGCCATCTGAAATCACAAGATGTTCCATAGCTGACGGACATGTGTGCAGCGAAATGTTGCGTACGTGGCGTGAAATGCTGTCTTTAAGATCTGGTAAAGTTCTTGGATTGTCATGACTTACCAGATGTTTCAAAAGTCCCCAAGCCAAAAGTCGCATTTAGTGAGGTCTGGGGATCGGGCAGGTCACACATGACGAAGTGACGGTGATGGCACGTTCTTCTGTAAAAGGTCAAATAAAAACATCCTTAACTCTCAGTGCAATGTGTGGAGGAGCTCCGTCTTGCATAAAGATTGTGCGTGCAAGGCACTGACGGGCTTGCAGAGCCGGAACAATTTCGTTCTCTAACAGCGAAACATATTGCTGCCCGGTGATCGAGCATTTCATTGGACCGCGAGAACTTAACTCCTCGAGAATTAATTATGCCGTAAATTCATACCATACCGTCATTTTTGGGGAATGCAACGGAATCTCTAAAAAAGCATGCGGATTTTCTGGTTCTCAAATACGGCGGTTGTGTGTATTCACTGCGCCGTGCATGTGGAAATGCGCTTCGTCTTTCCAGAGGATATTCCATGGCCATTCTGCATCGACTTCAACGCGAGCAAGAAACTGAAGTGAGAACTGGAGTCGATCGTCCCAATCATGTGGAAGTGCCTGCTGCACAAGTGAAAGTTTGAACGGATAATATCTGAGGATATTCCGCATGATCTTATGGACAGTTGAGCGTAGCCTATCCAACACCTGTGCTACTCGCCGGACACTAGTGCTACCTTGGGAATTTGCAGCTCTGTCCTCGTCCACCTGAAGCGAAACCTCCTCTAATGCGTCTGCCAGGGCGAACTGACAATGATGCTGTTTCTTAAAATTTAGTTATTTTCCGAAGGTTTTCCCATTCATGGAAGCTTTTCGCATCCCCTTCAAAGTCCGAAATTTCGTAGAGCAGCTACTGTTTAATATCATTGTGAGAGGCATACACATTGAACACAGGATCTCCGCGAATGTTCCTGGGTTTTATA
The DNA here is from genome assembly GCA_023313115.1 of Rhysida immarginata. NCBI lineage: Eukaryota > Metazoa > Arthropoda > Chilopoda > Scolopendromorpha > Scolopendridae > Rhysida > Rhysida immarginata. The sequence continues at coordinate 1,172,172 of JAHWFO010004499.1, read as the reverse complement.
CAGTAGGTAACAACTTCTGCATGACGGCACATTAATTTACATTTTTACTACAGGTATTCAACGTAAAACGCCCTCTTGTAGCGAAATTCGTAATTAATTTGTTTTTTTTTTCACTGAAACAAATTTCCATCCCTTCATTACGTTCTCCATAAAATTTCACACTTTTCTGATGACTTGTTTCGCCTGTAGGCGGCTTTGCAAAAGGGTCTTTTAATTATAGACACCCTGTACTTTAAAAGTCGGTGAATTTTGCACTCATGTAAATGAAGCTGTTTCAACATCTTTAAAAAGCCCCCCGTAATAACCTTCTCAGTGCAAATCCCTTAACAACAATTTCAATCAAAACAATTCAGAACCTTTACTTTAGGAAGGTCATTGAAATGTAGACATGCCAAAAGAGATACAAGAAAAGGAAAAGCCATTTAATCAGATCTCAGCTTTTAGAAAGTCAACTCATTTAGGAGAGGGGTCAACCAACACGGAGTAATAACAAAATCTCGTGAAATTAAATGAACAACATTTCTTATTCTTCTGCTTCTGGCTTGATTTTTGCATTTCGCGTGACTCTTCTTCTTTCCCCGCCCCAGTGCTAACCAACCGGTAATTAGATTTGCATAATATTCATCCATTTTTTATGGCTTCACCAGGATTAAATTCCTGCATCGTCTTTTGGAATTAACTTGCATTGCTCGTGCGCATCATGTTTATTCATAAGAAGTCGGAGTTTTGAAGAGTTTTGCACAAAACTTTCATGCAAAGCGACGAAATGGAAAGCAAACTCATAGAACCAGACGAAAAACACAACAATCGCTAATGCGCTTTAATGACTTGAACAGGTGATTATTCATTTCAAGAAATTGAAAAACTTCTAAGACCCCCAGCACGCTTTGAATTTCAAAGACGTAGCTACTCTCATGAAGATAAAATTAATTAATCGCAGCAAACATCTGAATTAAACATCTGACTTCAGACCGAGTACAAAGTCAACGAAACCAATGTAAACACAATTCTGCGCTTTCCAAAATTCATGTCCTGGGGAAATGAGATTTGCCTTTGCTAATTGTTAACTATTTGATCGGTGCGAATGAAATCTCCGGAGCATTGAAAAGCGCTCTTCTCTAACATATGTGAATGCGTTATTACGTCACATACTTCCTGTGTGATAAATAGCAGATCTATGACGAAAATATTTCAGCAGGCTTGCTTATTGGGGCATACTTGGTTTGAAAAGTAAATGGAGAATCGTGATTTGAGAATCGTCACTTTCTTGTATGAATTGATTGATTTCACTAAGCTCCGCCCATTCTAAGTGTGCATCAGTATAGGAGATCCTGCCTTCGAGGAGCCATAGCGCTAATATGAATATTACGTCATAAAGTCACTTTGTAACATTCAAGTGGTCAGATTCACTTCGTCCCAAGATCGTTTTGTCTCTCAGTTCATTCGACACATACAGCTCGTCACATTCAAACCATTACATTCAACTTCGTCCCAGTATCATTTTGTCACTCACTCGATCGTCCCATGCTATCAGTCGACTGGGTGGGGGTTATGCTCTGGGCTGTTACACCGTCTTTGGTCAACAGATATCATGCTCTTCTGCTCCAGGGCAACGCCCGTCGTCATGTCGCACAAAGAAACGATGTTGACGAATGCTTTGGGCTATGAACCATGTCCTCATCCTGCCTATCCCTCGGACTTATTCCTACGGATTATCATTCGTTTCATCGCCTGGATCACTCTCTGTCAGGGAAACAGTTCACGACACATAACCTGTTTCACCTTTCAATGGATGACGTCTTCAGATCCTAGATGGCGAAAGACGTTTTTCGTTCAAGGATCATGACCTCGCCGGACAGAAGTGTCGTCTATTCACAAGGTGATTATTTGGACTAGGCAAGATAATATCATTTCGCGTACAAATGTGCTTCTCATTTTTTATGACATATCATTGCACCGAACCAATGGATAACATAACCGCGTGTCACTGTTTTCGTGGGTACCCATGAATAGATACAGGTTCCTATAAAGGGTAATAAATATTCGGAAGACATACAGCCAGCAATACAACATTCTCCAATTAAGCATTTCATTCATTCTGTAAACTGGCGGTCCAACCATTGAATACTCTGGATATCGCACATTTCGAGAGTCCAGTGAGCTGATTCGTTGTTTAAGTTGTGGCCCCAGATAGACGAGATCCATTTCAAAATCAGTTAGGTCCTTCTTTTTCCTCATGTTGATCTAGTTCTGTGATAAACTCACTCACTGCTTCTTTAGATAAGGTATTTTGTTTATATTAAACAACCTTCATTGGGGTATGCGTGTATATTTCTTCAGAACTTTGTAGAGAACTTGAGCTCTTTCTAGACCGCCTGCGCTCTTCTACCATCAAGAGAATGAAATTGATGTTGAGGTGTGACAGCCGGTGACCGCAATTCACGCTCTGTCTCCTGGTCGCTGGGTAATTGGCTTGGTGGCCGACGAAGTTGCGAAATTGGTCGCCCTCAACAATTCCGCGCCTCAATCCCCGGCGATCAATTAATAATTTATGATAACCAAGTGAACTTGATCGATTTCTCTCTCTTTTGTTGAAACTAATTGTTTTCGTTAATTATGACGAGTATTGGTTGTTAGAGTGAATGATGGTCGGAAGAGCTTTAAGTCAATTGATTAGAGTGGAAGGTAATGGCATTGAATGTTTTACGGCGGTCATGCATAATGCATGGCGCTGGGAATACACTGTTTGATGACTTGGGAGGCTTCGATTAATAGATTTTTACTTGTTGGGTATTGTGGTTTATCCATTTTTAATAGTTAAGAGTGGGCTAATTAATCGATCGTTGTAACGATTCATTAACAAACTGCCTTTTGTTATATACTGTTGTGCCACTTTATTATGGCCACCTCCTATTTTGAAATCAGGAGCTCATTTGGTGAATATAAAAGGTGATGTAGCATTTCTGAAACTGCGCAATCTGTGAGCTGTTTACATGCTAGTGTGGTTACAGTGCGTATAACATCAATGATGGGCCGCTGCATGCGCCATTGCATATCTAGGCCGACTGATACGCAAAAACCCAAATGAACAAGAGACTTTAGTCAATAAAGACAGACAGAGAAGCATGTTCTCTATGGGGCTTTAAAGCAGACGGATGGTCACTTTATAGTATGCAATTGGACTTCTCTTGATTGCCACGGTTGTCGTTTTCGGCGGGAAACCTCCGAAAAGAATCAACCAATGTTGGAAGAACACAAGCTAGCAATGTTATGTTCGGGGCATTAGTTCTATACAACAATGACCCAAGATACTAAGAGAAGCTGGAAGAAAATGACCTTCCTGAAGGAATGGGTGAACATTTTGTCAATGCACCAGGCAGATTCGTCTGGACAACTGCCTCTCGGACGATTGCCCCCTGACAAATGTCCTCTGGACAAGTGCCTCCCGGACAAATGTTCCGTGAACAACCGACCCTCTAGGACAATCCCCCCCACCCCCCAATTTCCTCTGACAAATACTCTAATTTATTAAGAGTGTTTTAAAACCTTAATTTTGTTCCCTAATTTCCCCAATTCAAGTTTTTTTTCTGAAATCGACTTAACTCACGTTTCGATAAGATATGTCGAAATTTTGAAGAAAAAAATTCCATCTGTACATATGTTCGTATGTGACCAATTTTATGCAGCTGTTTTCTCCGAAATGGCAAAAATTGAAACCAAATGGCATTAATACACTGTAATAGAGTATATTAAACTGTGCCTTGCCGTATTTTTTATGAAAATTGGTTAAGCATTTTTGGAGATATTAATTTTTTTCTAAAAATGAAGAAATGGAATTCATACCAGCGAACCAAACTCAATAAATTCGACTTGTACGGATTCCTCTCATTCAGACGAATATTTTTTGTAAATAATTTGTTATCTCTGATGAGCTATTTTGGAGATAATAATGAAACCCCCTAGTGCCCCCCCCCCCCCCCAACAGAAAAATTTTTTTTTTATTTTAAAATATTAATACACTCATAGAGGGTCACATCAACTGTGTCTTGGCGTATTTTTTATGAACTTTGGTTAAGGGACCGTCCATAAGCCACGTGTCTAAGTTAAAGGGGGTAGGGGAGGTAAGGTAGCAGACACGTGGTCTTTTGGTAAGGATGCTGCAGTGGGGGGGGGGGGGCAAAGACCATGTGGTTTGGGGAGGGGGTTAAAGTTTTTCCACATCTTAGTCACAGAGGGAAGGGGGTAAAAAAATCGCTATGGATGATCCCTAAGCCTTTTTCGAGATATTAATTTTTTTTATAAAAAATAAAGAAACTGCTGTAATATTTATTTCAGCGAACAAAAGTCAATAAACACGACATGTACGGACTCCTATCATTGAGCCGATTATTTTTAGTAAAGAATTTGTTTGGTTGTGATGAGCTGTTTTGGAGTTAAGGTTTTTAAGGAACCCCCCCCCCCCCCCCCAAAAAAAAAACGGCCAAAATTTTTTTTTCCTTTCCATGGCCAAAATTTGACGTGACTGTATCATTCCGCCATTTCAATTTATTTGTTTTCAAAATTCAACATATTTTCTTGAATCATGAGTTTTTAAGTCGATTTCAAAGAAAAAAAAATTACTTGGGGAAACGAAGACAGACCTTAGGTAATGGTCGGCTATTATGAAAAATAAAAACAAAATTAAATTTTTAAAACATTTTATTAAATTAGAATATGAGGGGCCTTCATAAAATTCCAGAAATCATATCCTAGAAATATGAATATGGGAAAAACGAGATTTTAAAAAAAACGCACATTCTCGACGAATAAAGCCTGATGCAAGATGCAAGAAAACAAACCTCTTGTCCACAAAAGTTTATTGGGCGACTTCAACGCAAAATAGAGAAATTAACAAAGCAACCTATTCATAAGAAAAAGAGGGGCCGTTGACTCTCTCCAAAGGACCAATCAACGAACAAGTCGAGCATCTAATGAGAGACTCAATCGACACCTCGTACAAAACAAAATAAAAGCGCGGACCTAAGTGTGAGACAATCAGAAAAAACGTAATACAGATTCCGGACAACTGGCAAGAGTTATACAATAGAAAAAGGTTATATAAAATCCAAATTATACAAAACAAAAATTACCAAACTATACAATCTAAAAACTGATATTTAACAACAAACTACAGCAAGAAAACAAAATTAAAAGTAATACAAGGAAAAAACCAAACAATGTGAAAGGAAAAACTATTAAGAAATCGCCGAGGGACCTGGGTCATTGTTCAGCAGTATTCCGGGGTCCTTTTTCCCGATCTTCAAAGTCTCGTATGCGTCCAATGATTTCCTGATCCTTACGGACCCAAGTAAATGGCAACCCTATTAACAAAACGTCGTGGACCGTCTCAAGCATGTGCTTGGCGACCGCGGATCTCTCAGGACGGCCAAACCTGGCGCATCTGGTTTTTATGTTCCTTGAACCTGAGAGAAAAGCCTGGTTCTCATTCAGCGACTTCGCGTCGAATTCACCGTACCTGGCGCATTCGACGCGGTTTTGGTTGCCGGAGCCGTTTCACATTCAGCTTATTCGCGGCGGAAAGCGACAACCGAGTTTTGGAATTTTCGGTCTTCCCGAATGCGCAGCCCATCAGCTACGAGTGAGCATCTCCAGGGCCGTACCGAGAATTTTTTTCGGGGGGGAGGGGACTGCGGGGGGCTGACCCAACCCTGCTTGTGGAATGGGGTCTCCAATGTAACAGACTTAGTTGACATAGTGGCCAATTTCGGAGGGGGGGGGGGTGCAGCCCCCTCAGTCCTCCCCTTGGGTACTGCCCTGAGCATCTCCCCAGACCAGAAACCGTTAAAGAATATCTTTCTTTAATGGTCTCTGCCCCAGACCTAGCAACTGTTTCTAACCAACTTCCGCCAGTCAAGTCGGCCATATGAAATTCTCCGATAGCGTGTTTTCCGTGCAGGTGTGCCTCATTTTTTATGTTTTTCTTAATAAAAAAAATATAAAGCCATGTACACGACCCCAATAAAGCCATGTTATAACGATGGCTAGAAAGCAACATCCAACCAGAGCCGAGTTCACCTACCTGAAAGGAAGGAAGGAAGCTCGCCTGTATTCGCGCTTCGTTCCGGCTGAATGTGAAACGGCTCCGCATTTCAACACGCGCGGCTTTTTGACTTCTAGAAACGTCTGGAATCGGAAATTCGCTTCACGTCGTCGCGTTTTCCCGCGTTTTGCCGCTAGAGGGTCATACATAATATGGAGGCAAGTGTTGACAAAATTGAAATACGTGCCATAATCAGATTTCTGCTTTAAAAAGGGGAAATCGCCAATGAAATCAACCCTGAGCTAGTAGCTGTGTATGGCGAAAATGCCTCATCACGCAGTCGAATGACAGAGTGGCGAATCTGCTTTCAATGTAGCGAAACACGCCTCCAGGATGAACTACGATCCTGACGACCATCGCAGCTCAAATTGAGACTCTGGTGCTCGAAGATCGTCGAGTTACCGTCAATGGCATTGGACACAAGGTCCACGTTAGTTCGGAATCCGTATCCAACATCCTTCATGACGTTCTTCACATGACTGTGAAACTAACAGTCACATAGGGTTTGAAATTTTACCGCATCTCCCTATTCACCTGAACTGGCACCCAGTGACCACTTGTGGAAGGCGTTTCCAAGACGATGACGAGGTTATTTCTGAAGTAGAGAGCTTCTTAAACAGTCAAAATGTGGCCTTCTACAAAGAAGGCCCTTAACGGCTTATCCTTCTTTTGGAAAACTATATCAATTTATCTGGTGAATGTGTAGAGAGGATTAAATTTTCCACCAAAATTCTGTGTCTGGTTATAATTATCTTTTTCGGGGCAACGCCCCTCGTACTTGTCGGAGGCAATTTGGGGGGGAATTGTCAAGAAACCTCTTCCAGCAAAACAAAGCTCCATGTTGCTCTTTATACAAAGGCGTGAGTCACTCATGCAGACATCAAGACACTGCCATGGCCTGCCCAGATTCCAGAATTGAAGCCCGAGTGATAACGTGTTGAAAACGTTACTGGGTGCAGGGTAGGTGAAAAAGGGTGACCGGATGTTTTTGGCAGGGCAATACACAGAGATAGGACAAAATAATGGAAACATCTAAAAAAGCATAACGAATAAGGTGTAGGTTCGCCTTTTGCTTGTAACTGTGCCTGATTTGTTTCTAATGGGATGTTCAGCTAGTTTTATTAGAGATGCTGTAGGAGGGATATTGGTCCCCTGTTTCTGAATTGTACACTTCTCCTAGTGTTCCCCGAAATAAATGCATCTTGCAACGGGAAGTACTGATATTGTGGATTCTTGTTTCCATTGTTTGACTCAGTCATCCTGTGCTGTCTCTATTTTGCATTGACTTGGGTGACAAGTGGTTTGGCAATAGTAGCTCCAGTCATGTTCCTCTTCTACCATAGTCGACTAGATCACCAAATGTCTGGGACATGATCAAGCGACAGGTGCAGCAAGATCACCGTCCGCCAGCAATGTTAGCACGGGCCAACACAACCTAGATCAGTGCTGTCCAAGATTTCTGTCCCCGGGCAGCGCCCGTGCACGCGGGTAATTTTCCTTCCCTCCCTATTGCACATTATGTTGATCAGTTCCTTAAAATCGAGTTGCTAATTATCAATTCGATACTGTAAAAAAAAAAAAAACGAGGCAGTTTACCATTTTATTTCCTTCGTTTTAATTTGACAATTTTCTCGATGTCAGGTAGAATTGTATTTTCTTTTTCCCGATAGGACACGATTGCATATTAAGCATTTAGAATCCGAGCCGTGTTAAATGAAAAAAAAACAAAAAAAAAACAGATTTTCCCACTCCGGTTTAAATACTGGTTCAGTGATTTTATATTTTTTCGGAATGTGCGCCATGTTATGCGAGACGAAAAACAAGCAAGTTTCAGTAACAAAAGAAATAATATTTTCTTTTCACTTTTCACTATTTATTAAAAGAAATAATGCCTCGTTTAACGGAATCGCCCCTAAAGTCTGGCAACACTGCATAAGAAAAACTGTACCTACTCCCCTCCTGAGTTTTGGACTATCTCCTTGGCTTTGCCCGTGAGCTTTGCCCGAGAGCTTTTTATGTTGCACGCGGGCGACGTGCACGATTTGGACGCCCTGGCCTAGATGGACATCACCGTTAAAACATCATTCGATTCTTTGGCGTGATCCATGCCAGAGGTGGCTATACAGATTATTAGCTACATCGACACACATGACACCAAGATATTAGTCGTTCGATCTGTATTGCCTATATTACATATTAAACCAAAGTCATATCTCAGTGTGAATATTGTCGATGATAAGCGCAAGCTGACGGGAGGCTAGCCGAGATAGTAAAGAGTTTAATATTTTTGGAATTCCTCTTTCGTCATCGTCATCGGCCATATTGGAAGAGAGGGCGTTATTTTTGTGTTGTTGGAAACTTAATAATAAGAGGAGCGGCCTTCCAATGCAATTAAAGTCGTCGTCGTCGGCAGCGACTTAAACCAGCTCTCTGATTCAATTGGGATCGAAAAACAAAAGAAAGATGGAGATTTCTGGAAAAGCACTTAATGAAGAAAATCGAGTTTCTCTCGCTTTAATTTTCCCCCAGAAAATCTACTTAGGAACCCCGTCAGCGAGTGATGCGTTCCCATAATTCCTCTGCGCTCCACCAAAAGACGCCCGCAACCATTCCTCCCTCTAGTTTTAATGCAAAAGTGTCTTCCAATTTACATGCAAATGAGCACGATCCTCTAAGCTCCGTGGAACCCTCGAGTGGTGACAGGACAACTCTTCATATTAGCGGCGACAGTCTGCCTCATCCATCCACCTATCCATCCAGAATATCTTCCCCTTACTTAAACTTTCGACTCCCCCCCCCCCTCCTCCCGCCGGACGAATGAACCGCCCTCGGGGGAGGGGCTTTGATGCTGGAGTCTTGCAGAAGATGAATATTTATTTCATCGTTTTCATAAAACCCGTTGATTAAGTGAACGTAAATCTCGACGGCGGTGTTTAACATCTTCCTTGCCTCGCAGCTGTAAATGGAGTCAAAAGATTACACGCACCCAGGAATAATTATTATTATTCAGGAGGGTAGTGTAACCACACGCGGCTCACGTAACCCCACCCTCCATACAACCATCAAAAATTATATCAGCCTATCCAACACAGACACATAAAACAGTTTCTTTATTTCTTTTTACCTTAATTTCCCTGTCCTCTTTTTTGGGGGGCTTTGAACAGAAGGTGTTTCTTTCTACTGTTGTGATAAGGAGTAATCTCCATTCGCCCTGAAGCTTGTAGAGACGTTGTAAGTTTCTTGTTTCTTCATTTAAGTACGAATGCTAATCGTCTTCAGTTATAAACTTTAGGACGAAGGGTTTTATGGAAGAATTCATGTTTATATATTGATGACCGTTTTATTAGGCACCCCGGACGGCGTGTCAAATGTTTTACAATAGTTTCAAAAGTTTGCTTCTTAATTTGTAACTTTATGACGAAAGCTACCTAGCTTTCAAAGTAACGGCCATCTCGCAAGAGTACGACTTTGGTCCTTCGACCCGGCTTATGCTGAAGCGAATGCGCCATGGATGAGATCAGCGATAGTCCTACTCTTAATTCAAAGCATTGTTCATCTTCGATCCCGCGGCAGTAGTAGTTCTGGTCTTTCGAGTCGAAGAACTTCATCGTGGCTTACATCTCCTCTTGGTTGCTGAAGTAAATGCACCATTTACCGTAACAATGATCATCCTACGGTGCTAGGTCTGACTGTGTGCTGGGTAGGGAATCGATTCCAATTCCCGGATATTCCCCTATCCTTAGAGCGGTATGCGGCTTGGAGCGTGCGTTTTCTTTTCAGCAGTTCTACTTCAAAACTGTATACATCTGCTCCAAGTGTTCAGAGTCCAGTTGGCTTTGATGGTTCAACCGTCTGGAACAAATTCTTAGTGGAGACTCCTCAAAATTACTCCAGACACAGAAGTTCATCAAGGTAATAGGTTCAGAAAGCTGCTCAACTTCAACTGCTGCTTGTCTATGAACGCTGGATTACGGATGACGTTTCACGAGGGACTGTAGACCTTTCCTAGATCGTGAACTGTCTAGATATTTAATATGTTTGAACCTCACCAAGCTGATATAGCGTATACTTGCCTCCTTAAGGCAGGTTCAAACAGCGTGCAAACAGATGACAGGCAAACGCGGTTCGAAAAGCTTCCATTTGACGGTTTGCTTGAGTTGGCGTAGTTTCATGACAATGGGCAGTTCCTGTTGATTTGGTCCTGATGACATACCCTGAACGACTGATAATTTTTTGAGTGTTGGCTGTCGGATTTGTCTCTACGTCCCTACTGATCTAATTAATCTAACCTAACCTAGGCACTCTCACCCGATTTGGCCATTTATCCATTGTTGCGGATACATGTCCACTATCTTCCCTGGGGCGGATGGGATATTCCAGCAGGATAGTGTGACATGTTAAACGGGTAGAATTGTCCGGGAATTGTTGGAAGAGTACAACCAAGACTGCAAGAACTTCCCTTACGCCCTAGTTTCCCATCAACGAATCCAATGGAGCATCTTTGGGATCACCTCGATATTCGCTCCTTGGGTCCTCCACCGCGCACACTTCAGTCACTGTCGAACGCATTGCATTCTGCATGGCTCCAGGTACTAGCTGGTGTCACAATAATGCGGCTCGACTGTGTAGTTTAAGACTAGGAATAGCAGTTTCAATCTAAGGATCCCGTGGTTAGAATAAGTGGAGTCGAATAAGTGAAAACTATTCTCGGACGAAATGAATTTGACTAAAGATAACTGGAATGAGATCTTCGGGTCCACTTGAATAAATATTAACTTTTGTACTTTTACAGAGGAAGAAAAGGAAAGGTCGCTTATTTTTTCCAGCCCATAGTCGTTTACCCTTTCAAGCATGGCAGTATGAAGTTTTGTTTTTTTTTTATGTTTTTTTGATGCCTTGTTTCTTTCTCTTTTCCGTTGCCTTGTTTCTTATTCTTCACTCCTCATTGTTTTTTTCTTTGTCCGTACACGTCACCTTTGTATTGGAAGAGAAAGGGATACTTGAATATGAAACAAGAAAGGAAACGTGAGAGACGCGCACGAGGGCAAAATGTATTGTAAACTTGGAAAGCTTTTGAGAAAAATGCAATTTTTTCCCTTTTTGTTTTCTTTTCTCCACACTCCTCTCTGCCATCTTCTGTATCTAATAAAAACTGTGCGCAGCATTCTGGTTTCGCTCGCATCCACGTATTTTAAACTTTGATATTAAATGTATTACGTATGTAGAGTTTTGTTTAGAAAGATTTAAGCAACGCTATATATGGCTTTTCTTTTTAAGCTATAGAACGCCCTTAAAAGATCTGTAACGCTCATGGATTGCTTTTTGAACGTAATACCATAATCGTTTTCAGCATGTTACGATGAAACTGCAAAAAACTTTAATCTGTTCGTTTATTGCAGAAATTGCCCATACAGGCTGGCCCCCAAAACCTACTTGCCAAGATGTTGTATTGTGGACAGTTCAAACAAGCCTGATTACAAACTTTACGAACTGGCATTGAACATAAAACATCACATGTGTTTGCCATCATCAGTAGCAGTGATTTTGCGCAATTGACAGTCAACTTCTTGAGAATATCTGTTGGAATGGCCGAAATTTCACATTCGATACACGTTAGCACCTCGCCTCAGGTTCATAGGGTTCGTCTTGTACACCTTGTCCTTCACGTAACCTCATAAAAAGAAATTTAATGGATGAGGTCAAGTAAATACGGGGGCCAGTCGATGCCACATTCATAGTGCTTGGAATAATCCACTGCGATGACATTTTGAGGATAAAAAATAAGCGGCTTTAATGCCACGAACATATCACGAAAACCACACTGTCCATTGCCACATATGGACAAACTTGGATGAAAACGGTTTTTGGAGACTGGGTCGATAGTGAAAAAGATACGCTGGGCTGCCTGCTGCTATCTTCTATCAGATGAGTAGATAGAAGAAATCAGAGCAACTTAAATTCCTTTTCACAGGTCTCCAAAAAGATTTTTAGTCAGGCATTAATCTATTTTTTTATCTGGTAGTTATTTACCGTAAGTTATCTCATCTGAACAGTGGTCGGTGATTTTATTTCGACAAGCCCTACTGCACACTGAACTTTCTTTATAGCAGACGCCATCTTTTGTTCTGTCGATGATATATTAATTTTAGAAAGATCGTCATTCTTAAATTATAATCCGAATTATGTTTACATAGCCATTTCTTTGTTGTTGCATATTGTTTTTGAATAACAAGGGTTATTTCTGCACCGGTTACTGAATTTATTTGCATACATGATAAGTGGAGTTAATTTAATAAAGTAAATTAGCCAGAAATTATGGCAAGATGATATGCCAACAAAGACAAATGAAACCACTGTTCCACAAGAAAAAATTTGGGAATTAACACTCTTTTGTAGATATTTTGAATTTATTTATACACTTTAGAGTGCTCAGTAGAGTGAAAGTCGGTAATTTTTTGGAACAGCTTTTTGAGATGTTATGCTTGTATACAAAACCATCACAACTGAATTCTTTGTTCTGAAACAATTTAATATTGCAGAGTGTTTTATTCGCCTTTGCTAATGCAAAGATGGTTTACTATTGGCGAGGAAGACTAATTTTATAAAACCGAGGAACTGCTTTCTTATGAAACTTTAATGCTTTATTCTAAAATTTGCTGAAATTGCCGTCAAAGAGAGGTTGTTGCTTTTAAACAAACACAATTAGGGCTTTGGAATGATAAAGCTTCAAAAGCCTGGCTTTGATCTTTTAAAAGGACAAAGAAACAAACAGCGAACAAAACGGTTCCCTCTCTCTCGCTCTCTCTTCGCCTTTGAAATATTCAGGCCGCTAAAGCCTTTTGCTATGTTGACAAAGGGAAGATAATTCAAAAGGCTTCAACCGCTAATCGGAGACAAATTCTAAACGTCGACCGCAGCCCCCCTGCGCGGACGCGGAAGACACTTTTGTGTCAGTTCCTCTTTTTGGAAATCCCAGGGATCGGTTACGTAATTCGTTTAGATTAATGCACATTTTGGAACTAGTGTCTCCTTTGGTGATTGTTGCCTTCTGGAAAGTCGGTTTTATCTTTTGAAGGGCATTTGTAGATTCCGTTTGAAGATGTAGATGGTCTTCTTATCTGTTCGTGGAAATCTTTTGTTGGAGCGAATGTAAATATTTAAATTTTAGCCCACGTGGATTAAAATAGTTTAAATCTGTCTTATGTGGCGGCTTTACTTGTTTTGACTATTACTGACTTAGAGGTAAAAGTTTATTTTTAAAATTTATGCATACGTGATAAGGTTAAACGACTTTACGCAAAACTTAGAAATCTTGGTCGTAGCTCTTCCAACAATCCCCGGGCAATTCTCGTTCTATGACATGTCACATTGTCCTGCTGGAATATCCCCCCCCCCCCCCCTCGAGGTGTATCTGGTCCACATCGGTGATAAATAATCAAATCGGGTAAGAGTATCTTTCAGGGAGATCAGTGGACCCAGAAAATGCTCTGGGCAACACCTTTTAAGATGAGGGATGGTGAATTGAAGGACTGTTCTGGGCGGCCAAACCTCTAGCTACGCCATTGCAAAAAAAAAAAAAAAAAACAACATACCCTGAACATAAGATTGCTTCCACCAAGTAGTATCCTTCCAATAATGTTACGTGGTAGTTGTAGGAGTTTCTCGCCTAATATGACGAAATCCAGGTACTTCAACAGAAAGCGTGATTCATCGGAAAAGGCCAATCAGGAGAGATCCAATTTCTATACAGCAGTACACATTATAGCCGTTTCTTCCGATGCACCTTTGTTAGCATGGGTGCATTGACCGTCTGTTTTGAAGCTCCCTTACACAATAAAGTTAGCTGTACCACGGCCTTCTATAAACTATCAGGCCTGAACATGGAAAATATAAAACATTGTTACGTCGTTCTGGTAGTGGTATTACAGAAGTAAGTTCAACGCCACAATCTTAGTGCTTCAACCATACATTATTGACGTCATGTTCAGGCCTGGTAGTTTCTAGAAGCCTCTGGCTGTACTGTCTTTGTTGACTCACGTCTGGCCAAACCATTTGGAAAGGTACCGTTTGTCCAATAATTGTGTGCTTTAATCACAGTAGCATGCGAAGAGGTCACAAACTGAACTGTTTCGGAAAAGGCTACTACTTTTGCCGCGAAAGTCAATAATCATCCGTCTTTGCAGATTTGATAATTCGCTATTTTTATCTTCTTAACAATTATTGATATGGGTCATATTAATGTGTTTCCACTAAGTATGTTCAATATTGAGTTTAATTTGTCTTTATTAGAGCCGTGACTCGAACAGGTTATGTATATTGTTGTTCAATGTTGAGTTTCCTTAATCTCTCGGTATATAACAGTGTGTGTTACCACAGCATTTATTAAATTAAATATAACACAAGCTTGTGAGTTAGAAGTCATTGAGAGAGAGAGAGAGAGAGAGAGAGGTTTTCTGAGGATTACATTTATTGCGCAGGTATACATAAAAGCTAGTACAGGCGCGAAGTTGTCTGGATTTACGATGCCATTAACTTATTCTGGCTTTTGCCAGAGCCGAACTTATTAACAGGAAGCTGGCAGTTCTGTCCATTGGATGCGCAATGAATTTGACATGTTTAACGGCCTGGGCAGTTGGAAAAGGTGAGGGTGTGACAAACGGACCACCAACCTATCAACAAGCAAATCCATCCACATGATTATTAAATTTGATGCTCCTGGATAGTTGGCTTCTAGGCTTTTATCGCAGTTAACATTAATCTCTTAAACGGCGAGATGGATTAACTTTTGTAGGTTTCCCTGTATATAGAGCACCATGAAGCTTTTGCAATTTTTTTAAAATAAATTTTATATAATTTTAGTTTTTGTACTTTTTTTTCGGTTTATTGGTTTATTACGTGTTTGCTTCATGTTGTATGCTCAGTCTCTTAGATCTTGCTCTCTTTTCATCGTTTATCAATTGTTTGGACAGTTTCGACTGATAACAAGCCCGCACACTTGGCTTTTCAAATGATGAAGCTGGAGGATTAGCTGCACCAGATTAAAAAGTGTTTAAATTGGAGAATGGCGCAGATTGTATCGAGATGTTATCGTGAACTGAGTAACATCGCGTTAATCTGTGTTTTATTAAAGTTTTAATAAGGCTCTTCTTTAAACGGGGACATCCTTGATTTAGATTGGGGGTAATCAGCAGCAGGAGGGGTTGGAATCACGTGGCTTTCACTATCGGTTTGCTTCTTTCTTTCACAACTACTATCGATGGCCTGAAGGGGCTTGCCTTTTCGCACCGATACGCTGAAAGTGTGCTAGGCAGATGTTGAACTCTCGGTTTGGAAGAAAAGGAGACGTGAAGACGAAACAGATGCTTTTGAGGGATACGGGAAGTCTGTTTTGAATTTTTAGAAAAACAAAGCCTGATAGTCACATTGTGGGTTTTCAAAATCTCTGTTAAGTGTTAACAGTATTTTGAATTTTTTTATAACTTTACACATTTTTATTATTAAGTGGTAATAAAATTTGAAAGAAATTTAATTTTTAAAAAAAATTGAACTTAAACTTATTTGAACAAATAAATTTTTTTTATTCAAATTAAGTCCACCATTTTTTATTCTTCGTGAAAAGATAATTTTTGTTAATCAATTGTAACAATGTGTTGAAATTTTATTGAAAGTTTATGAGTGTAGGTTGATTAAGGTTAAGATTAGCTTATCCCTTTCCAGGAGTCTCCAATAATATATGAAATTAAGATACTGATTTTATTTTTATCCCTTTGGAATTTAAAAATTACAATCCAAATTGAATTCAATTCTTACGGAAATCAAGTTCACACGGCCCCTTTGATAACATATTACCCCCCCCCCCCCCCTCAATGTCTGAAATAACCTAATCCAAATAAATAAATAAATTTGTGTAATATAGTTTACGTATTATTATTGAAGATACTAGTTGAAATAATTAGGTAACGAAATTACTGATAAATAACCGCATCCTTAATAACATGGAAATACAGTTAAGGTGAAACAACATTTGCTTTTCAACTTTAGTACATAAAAATAAACATAATGAAAAGTAAAGAAAATAAATGGGAAAATTCAATTTCTAATGGAAACAGTTTCAGTAAAGAAATATCAGGAATGCATGAAGGGTAATCCATCCCTCGTAATCTTACTAAAACGGTACTTTACTATGATTAACCGCATCAATAATGGGGTAACTCCGTTCGGTCGACTCTCAATCGGTCGACTCGCATTCGGTCGAATCCCAATCGGTCGACTCGCAATCGGTCGACTGTCAATGGGCCGATAGGGTTGGTTTGTCAGCATTACTTCCCCCATTTCATGAATGACCTCACCCGCACCCACCTACCCCTTTCTGGTCTGGAAACGCTTCCGGGTTGTGTCGATTGAATGTTTTGCTACGGAGGACTAGTTTTTTCCCGTTTTTTTCCCGGTTTTTTCCATGGTGGTGATATCCTGTATGAATTTTTTATCCAAGGAATGGCAGTTTTTGGTCTTTTTCTACTTCAAAAGTAAACTGTACTGTGGGGAAAAAACTGTTTAAATGAATTATAAAAGTATCGATATCGCATATTTTTGTATCGAATATCGTGAAGATATCATCGACATATTTAAACCAACAGTCTGGGAAGTAAAAATTAGAAGTTTTGAGGATAGTCTCGAAACTTTTCAGTTTGAAGTCATCAATAAAAGAATTCCATCCTAATATTCATGCATTCATCGATGCAATTAAACAGAAGCAAATTGATTATGAGATGAAGCTAGCAAGCATTGCTGCCGCTCACAGACTATCAAAAGGTAATGCTAAATATGCCGAACTCAATCGGCGTTATCAATCTTATACTCGTATGTATGAACATTCGCCGCAAACAGTAGAGGATGCCATTGTTCTTTTAAATCGAGTTGCACATAATAATGTTCCTTCATTTTATTAAATATTGAATAAAACTGTTTTACATTGTTATCGGTCTATTTATTTATGTGAGTTTATTTTTACATTTTATTTACTGTTTATTTACTCATCAAGCCAAGTAAGTTACTTACAAAAAATATTCGCCTTAATAAGAGGAGTCTCCACATACCAAGTTTTTTCAGTTTGGTTCGCTTGTAGGAACATTATAGTCATTTCATTTTTAGAAAATTATCTCTAACTAGGCTTAACCATTTATCATAAAAATACGTCAAGGCACAGTTTATGGTACCCTCTAAGTATGTATTAATTTCATTTGATTCTGCTTGTTGCCGTTTCGGAGGAGATAGCTACACAAAATTGGTCTTATACGCACAAAATTTTTCAAAATTTCAACATATCTTTTCGAATCATGGGCTTTCGATTCAGATAAGAAAGGTGGGTGTTGGGGGAGGTTATTCACGAAAGGGGGGAATTAATGCCGACAAACTAACCCTATCGGCCCTTTGAAAGTCGACCGAATGCGAGTCGACCGAATGGGAGTCGACCGATTGCGAGTCGACCGAATGAAAGTCGACCGAATGGAGTATAACCTCAATAATTGCTATTTGTGATAATGTCATTTAATCATAGCAATTACTCATATTATTAATCGTATTAGTGCAGATAAATCTAAAATAAAATAGATAAAAACAAGAAGAAAAAACTTTTCGCCCCAATATTTTTCTTTTTATTCACAAAAAAATAATAAAAGAAAACTTCAAAAAAAAAAACATTAAACGAAAAATTATATTCTACTTCCTAATACATTTTTTATTTAAAACATAAAAAAAACCGTTGCTTTTAAAAGGGTTTTTTGTTTGTTTTTTATTCTATTTTATTTTATGCTTTTTAGTCTTTGTTATTCTGCCAAGTAAAATACATTCGAATTACGAGAAAAAGAACAAAGACCTGATGAAGTGTATCCCTAGCACAGGAATTTTAATTAAATGAAGAAAAATTGAAGATGTGAGCCTACCCCCTACCTGGAATGTAAATTACGTAAATGAAAAGGAAATTTAAACCTATTTAAGAGAAATTTTAACCTTGAAAATTTTTATTCCGGACTAAATTGTCACCAGAAATGAACCGGTGTGGCAAATTTGGCTCGTTTGAACAACGGAAAGTAGGTGAAAAATTGATTGAAAGACTTTAATAATAATAATAATAATAATAATAATAATAATAATAATAATAATAATACTGGTTATAGATAGATAGATAGATAGATAGATAGATAGATACCTTGATTTTCAGCCTTGATATTGAAATTGATTTTCACCAGAAATTAAATTCCAAATACTTCAATTTCCATTTTGTCTATTTACTTTTTTACTTTCATTATATTTTTATTACATATTAAAATTGAGACGCAAATGTTATCAATGTGTACAAATCAACATGTACCTTTATTATCTCCAGTATCCTCAGTATTATTTTGTTACATCCTTAAATACAAGCCGATGATGAAAAAGCTTTTTCAATGAATTTGCCTTATTCTTGTGGTTTTTTAGTGTATTGAACCAGAAGCTGCTTTTAGATTTTTTTCTATCACGTCACGTTTCCAAGTTATGCACATAGAGAATGCAATTAATATTGACTGCAGTGTCAAAGTATCCATATTCTTGGGCCACATGAAAATTTATCAGGCCCCGCACTCTGAATAATTTAAAATTTGTGGATGATAAAAAAAACTGAGGCCAGATAGGGATTCAGCTCAAAAGATTTTTAAAAAGTTATTTTTGTTGGCCTGTGTAATTTTTATGTTGTTTACTGTTACACTCTAATTTTTCTAAAATTTTTTATCAGTAATAACTCATTTCAAATAATGTTGGATGATATTGCATACATGAAAGGAGGTGGTTTCCTTTATTTTCCTGGTAATCAGTGTTTTTAATTTATGGAATGAACTTTTTTAAATTTTATGTTAAATAATATCTTAAAATATCTTGATATTATAAATATAAATCAATTCTAGTTTTTAAAATGCATTTTCAGGTTAAACGTGTGTTATCAGAAGAATAGGAATTGCGATCTATTGGTGATGATGTAAACTCCTGGCATGATTAAGGAAGAGTGTATGACGAAAAAGGGTAAACCATGGAGTCACCATGGAGATAAAACTGTGATACGGTGTTGCCAACTCAAAAATATTTTCCCGCTAAAATCGAACTCAAGAGCCATTAGATTTTATTGTTCTAATGTTATTTTTTCCGGATTTTAATAGAATTTTGCATAATTTCAGTGTAAAATCCTGTAAATCGAGTGGGAATTTCCACTACAATTTTAAATTTTGCAGCACTGGAGTGATAAACGTTACTCCATGGGGTAAATCCCAGATCGTGCAGGAAAGGGGACCCCCCCCCTAAAAGGGACATAGTGCACAAGATATTACCCCGAATGAAGCCCTAGTTTTTTTTTTTTTTTATCATTTTTTACAATAATTTTTAGATTAAGAGTTTTATCAAGTTGTTCGTAAATTTAGCAAGTTTCTTTCCTGAATTTAATAATCGATGATCGCATTGGTGATAGAATTTAAATTCCATTATAATATAAACGATAATATTAAGTTTACGATATTTCTATGTTCGCGTTTTAATTTTAACTGCTGGTTCTTATTATGGGGATTTTGGCGCCCCCTTAAAATTTTGGGTTTTCACTATAAAATTTCGTTTGTTTGAATGCTAACCTTATACAGGGTGTAAATTTTAAGTTGACAAAGCAGAATAACTCGAAAAATAAGCTTCACACGAAAAAATGCGTAGAATCCAAAGTTGATTATTTTCGAGGGGGCATCTGCTGGTGCTAAAATTAGCCCACCCCCCCCGGCCCCTGGGGGTGGGGCGGGGGGCAACTTTAAAATTTCAAATGGGAACCCCTATTTTTTATTGCAGATTCAGGTCCTACATAAAAAACTACGTACATTTTGTCTGAAACATTTTTTTTATTTTTGGTAGATGGCGCTGTAATTCAAGAAAATCCATTTTCTCATTTTTGCGTGGAAATGGTTACGGAGAAATAAAAAATACTTATTTACTTCGTAAATTTTGCCGCAAAGTTATTATTTTATTATTTTTTGCCGCGGATTAGGATAATTTTGTTTTGTTTCGTGGTCATGAGGCCACACAACTTTATAATTATCAAACAAATCAACTGATTAGCTAACTAACTAACCGAACATCCTACGTACTAACGAGTGAACTCATTAACTAACAGAGTAAAAAAGTAAAAGACTGTGTAAAGATGAAGTTATTCCCGTTTAAGATTTGGTGGTCCTTAAAAGGACCGATTGTTTTCGTTTTATTTTTTCTTATTTGCAAATACTTGCAAGTAAATGAATTTCGGGGTGCTTGTATTTCCAGTGAGTCCCCTCGCCTCTCACTTTCGGCCTGCTTGTTGTCCTTAAATCCCTTGCATCTCGCCGTTTTATGAAATTAAATGTTCAAATTGATGACCTCCAACTTCGATGCATTTATTGACTCGTTTTGTAAATTCCTGAACACATCTTGATAACATGTCTGGTGTAATTGCAGCGCAAGCATCTCTTATTCTTTGAATCATGTTTTCGCGAGTGGTTGGCGTTTCCTTATAAACGATATCTTTGAGGTAACCCCATAAGAAAAAATCTGGCGATGTAAGGTCAGGCGATCTGGCTGGCCAATTCACAGGACCTTCCCTGCCGATCCAGCGACCATGGTAAAGTCGATGTAGTACTTCGCGCGCTACTAATGAATAATGCGCTGGACAACCATCATGTTGAAACCACATGTGTTGTCGAAGTTCAATACTCAGGTCTTCAAGTAGATCTGGTAGTTCATTTTCAAGTAGGTTACGATATTTGTTGCCATTCAAATTACCGTCTATAAAATATGGACCGATAAGTTTATCGCCAATTATCCCACACCAAACATTAATTGACCAAGGTCGCTGATGGTTGACTTCTCGAATCCAGTGTGGGTTCTGTTCACTCCAGTAATGCATGTTATGTCGATTAACTTCCCCGTGGTTTGTGAATGTTGACTCATCGGAGAAAAGAACTCGTGCAAAAAAATGTTGGTTTGTTTGCATCTGCTGAAGTGCCCAGTGACAAAACGTTAGACGGTTTTGGTGGTCATTGCCATGTAGTTCCTGATGCATAGATACATGATATGGATGAAATTTGTGGAGCTTCAGCATTTTCCAAACACTCATATGTGAAATTCCTGATTGCCTTGATATTTCTCTTGTGCTCGCATGTGGATTATGAGCCACAGCAGCTAGGACTGACACTTGATTGTTTTCTCCACAAACAGTAGCTGCACGGGTTCTTTTTTTCTGGTTCACACTACCTTCCGCAGTAAATTGTTTAATAACTCGAACAAAAGAAGACCGTGATCGCGTTTGGCCAGGAAAACGCTGAGCATAAAGCGCGACTGCATTATCAAAATTTCTCCCACTTTCTCCATAAATGTACACCATCTCAATTTTTTCTTCCACAGAAAGATAATTCATAATGTAAATTCAAAAGCAATACGGCGTTGTACACTCACAAAAACAGTTGAAAAATTACAATCTTTTCTTCTAAAGATCAGAATTTAAAATGTAAACATTCTGAAAAAAATGCCAATGTTTACGTTATTTGTTTGTTGACGAAATGTCTTCAAATTACATTGTAGTTAAAACAATGTAGGAATCGAAATGAATAATAAATTAGTTATTTCCACGCAAAAATGAGAAAATGGATTTTCTTGAATTACAGCGCCATCTACCAAAAATAAAAAAAAATGTTTCAGACAAAATGTACGTAGTTTTTTATGTAGGACCTGAATCTGCAATAAAAAATAGGGGTTCCCATTTGAAATTTTAAAGTTGCCCCCCGCCCCACCCCCAGGGGCCGGGGGGGGTGGGCTAATTTTAGCACCAGCAGATGCCCCCTCGAAAATAATCAACTTTGGATTCTACGCATTTTTTCGTGTGAAGCTTATTTTTCGAGTTATTCTGCTTTGTCAACTTAAAATTTACACCCTGTATAATGTCGAATTTACAGACAAATCATAATAATCATATAAAAGCAAATTTAAGAATTTTTTTTTTTTTGAAACTGAAATATCCATTAAGAGAGCGTTCAATGAGAGGCGATTATCATTTTATAATAACCAATTATAATATAATCGATTGTTTGCAAGAAATCGATTAAACTTCGATTACTTTTTTCTCGTTCAAATAGCCAGTAAATGTTATTAACATTAGCTTAGTAATTTTAAAAGATTTAAATATTACTATTTTATCATATGTAAATAGAAGAAGCAATTGGACATTTGAAATGAAAACATTCTACCTCAGTTTTATCTTACACATCAGATAGCCTATTTGATTTGAAGCGTTTTCCTTTAAAAGATAGCCTCTCTCAAGGCTTACAACAACAACAACTGCATGTGCATTTTTAAAATTGAAACAAACAAATATATATATGGGTATACGCATTATGTTATATCTCACGAAATCATAAGGAGATTGATATCAGAAACGGAAGCGATTAAAAAATAAGCCTATTGAAATTCAAACAAATAAATATAAATACTGACTCCCCCTCCCCTGCTCTTGCATTTTAACCCCTATTTCCTTATCCATCTCCTACCCCCGAAGAAGATGCCTTGTGGGTACACGTAATCCCAAGGTTAGTGACTAATCCTAGGAAGAGAAAGAAAGAAAGAAAGGGGAAAGTCATTGGTGAGTGACCTATGCCCTTGGCCATGAAGAAGACTATTCGACCAATTAGATGCGACATCCTTGTCTCTTTGTACTAGTGACAGGAGAGAGAGCGCGAGCGTGTAGGGCGCCAAATTCAGTTTTTGATTTCTTTGTGCTCCCATCAACATGTTGGTTTTCAGCGCTCTTCGAGATCTCGTCCTCAAAGGGAAAAATGTGAAGGTGGACAGTACCGTCTTCTGGCTGCACTACCGAGTCACAGTGGTGGTCCTGGCGGCGGCGGCACTCTTGGTGACGAGCAGCGAATACTTTGGCGAACCCATCAGCTGCGGGCCTTCGCCCACTGGAGTATCCGACTCCATGCTCAACATGTACTGCTGGACGCGGGCCACCTTCAGCCTCCAGGAGACCCACGGAAGAAGGTTAGGCGAGCATGTAGCTTACTTGGGCGTGGAGAGGGCCACCCATCACGATCCCATCACCTACCACAGCTACTACCAGTGGGTGTGGATCGTGCTGTTCTTGCAGGCCATTATGTTCTACTTGCCTCGATTTGTCTGGAAGTCGTGCGAAGGCGGGAGAGTGCAGAGTCTCACGTCGGAACTGTCGGAACCGTACACTGACCCGACTACGAGGCAGGTTAAAGTCGAAAGGCTGGTGCTTCACGTTAGTAACGAATGGAACCGAATGAACTTCTGGGCCTTCAAGTACTTCTTTTGCGAGGTTTTGGCCTGCGTTAACGTCATTGGACAGGTGAGTAACGTTAACTTTTTTTTTTTATTTATTTATTTAAAAATGTCATTATCAGTTACATATCATGAGACCAGTTCTGTCCCTGGTCTAAAGGGTTAACAGAATTGTGATTTTCTAAGGGGCATATTAAAATATGGGCTCCAAGGCAAAGAGGCACTAGATCTAAATCGTACTAGAAAATAAGTCCAAAACAAGCTACTCAGTTTATGCTTTGAGCCGTGCCAAAATAGACTTGCGCTAAACGCAATGATTGCAATGAATGGCCTTCAGATGCCCTGCTTCGTTCTGTTAAAGAGTTAACTTCTTCAAATCCAAATCTGTGACCTACTAATGCAGGGTAGGTAAACCTATAAAGTAACGTCCCCAAGATGCGAGCGTATTTCTCTATCTTATCAATAGATGGCAGAGTTGAAATCAAAGGCCTAGAGCACTGTATTAGGCTTAATGCAGTGCTCTACAAAGGCCTAACCATGGAGAAAAAACCATGGAGGTTGCACAGCATTGCTCTCCAGAGAAACCAAATTTACAAAATAAATACTGAAACGCAGAGCATTTCCAAATAATGTTTTTCTTTTAATTTTAGTTGAAAATTCATGTTTTTTTCCGTTTATTTTTAAATTATTTTTTTTTTTACTTTTATTTATTCTATTTAAGATTACATTGTTTAGAGTTGAAGTACAATTTTCAGAAATACATGTATATAAAATATATTTATATATTTATTATTATATTATTTATTTTGCGCTCACTCAGAGCAAAGTCACTGGTTAAAAGACATATTTTGTTGCATATTCATTAGCCATGCCCGTAACAAATCACTGACGTGTCTTGGGTGGTTATGACAGTTCCTGTTCTGTCAATTATATAAGATAATTGTAAAATTTTAAATAATTAACAATTTTTGTTATTTTTCTAAATACATTTAGAGGGTAATACATTGCCAAAAATGACCAGGCACTTTCGAATTAGGAAGTTTTGTCAAATATTTAGAAAAATATTTGACGAATTATCCTGAAACGTCAGGGGTGTAAAGAGCATGTTACAAGAACAAGAATTTTATTACATCGCGGAGCTAACGCTTGTAAATATTTATTTAATTTTTGCTTATAAGTTTTTATTTTGTTGTTTATTAATAAGTGTGGATGACAATGACCGTTTTGTTATGTTTTAATCAATTTAAGTTCCTTCCTATAATTTTACCCTGAAAAAAAAACAAAAAAAAGCTATGGTTCTCTTCTCGCCCCCCCCCCCTATTCTTTTAAAGGATCGGTTTCCAGATATGAGCTATTATCTCTCCCCTAGTTTGTTTGGCAAGCGTAATTTTTAACTCCCCCTATCTCAAAATTTCAGTGGGAATTGAGTAATAAACTCCTTCTTAACTCCTTCTAGTCTCTCGTTCAATTTCTTAACCATTGTTTTGAAGTCTCCACTTTTGTTGCCTAATGATTGAGTTGGGACATGCCTACGTTTTGATTAATCTATTATTGAATTATCTAGATACAGTCTTGTATTATTTTCAATTTGTACAATTTATTGGGCCAAAATAATCCAGGGGCGTAACTAGGGGGAGTTCGGAGTGTTCAGACGAATCCCCCTTTGATTTCCCTGATCTGTTCACTTGCTTATCTTTGTTTCTACTAAAAAAACTATTCTACGTTTTATCCCCCCGCCCCCCCAACCCCCCCCCCCCCCCGCCATGTAAAATTCTGTTTCAGTATTTATTTTGTAAATTTGGCTTCTCTGGAGAGCAATGCTGTGCGACCTCCATGGTTTTTTCTCCATGGTTAGGCCTTTGATTTCAACTCTGCCATCTATTGATAAGATAAGAGAAATACGCTTGCCATCTTGGGGACGTTACTTTATAGGTTTACCTGCAAGGTATATTTTGTATTTGGCTTTGTTGGAATATACTGGAAGAGTTAGCTTGCTGCATAATTGTTGGTACCTGCTTTGTTTGCATTTCAATTGCTAAACATTGTTGATTGGGTTGTTCACGACTTTTAAAATGTAGAGAAATTAACCATGCTTTAATCAGGGATTTCATGAAAATATGTTTTTTATATATTATTGTTTTAACATCTCTGAAGATAATCCTATAAAGTAACGTCCCCAAAATGAAATAAAATGAGGAATAAATGAGGAGTTTATGAAATAATTCATTCCATAAATGTATCCATCTGTTTCCAATAGTAATTAATGAAGTATATATTTCACACATTTTTATTTATAAACAAAAAACAATTATTATTTGTTATGGGTTAGCAGCTCTTACTTTAGCATAACCGTTTGTTTGCTTCGATTAAATAAAAAAGACTAAATTTAACCTCAAGATATTCAAATTCGCAATACTGCAATGGCGCTGTTACTGTGAACTACTTTTGAGTCAGAACAAATAATTTTATTTGTAAGTGTATTACTTAATATTATATACATGCCAGTACGGATTAAATAAAATTACCATTGGGGAGGTTACTTTATAGGATTACCATTAAATAAAATTAAACTTTTATTCATATAATAAATACGGTTTAACCGTACAGTGACTAAAACATAGTTATGTAATAAATACTACGGTGTTTATTAGAGAATATTAATGGAAATAAAACGAAATTTCAAAAAGATTTAAAATTATTAACAATAGCGTTTATAATTGTAAATACCTAATCTTAAAATTTAAAAAAACGTAAAAAAAAAAAAAAAAAAAAAAAAAAAAAAAAAAAAAAAAAAAAAAAACCCAATAAAAATCCAACAAAAAAAAACAAAAATAACTACATCCTAGGTTTTCTGATTGGTTTAGAAGGTCACGTGGTTGTAGAGTTCAGGAAATTTATGTTTGCCTAAAAGACGTGAATTTAAAAACACAATTTACGAAATCTTTTCCTCCGATTCACTTAAGGAACGGCGGAATTTTCCTCCGATTCACTTTTATTAATTTTGTATATCTTCGTTTGCTTTTCACGTAAGAGGCCTTTTTTCGTTTTTTAGAATTAGGGAGTGACGTGAGTTTTGAGGTCGGGAGGTTTTGTTTTTACGGAGTGGCTATTTACACGGTCCGTGAAAACATGTATTTTCACGTCCGAGGTTTCTATACAAAGGTCACGTGAGTTTAGAGGTCGGAAAGATGCCAACGTCATAGCCAACTAAAACAGAATTTTTTTTATAAAACTAAACATCATAAATTTAAGAAAAAAATTAATAAAACAAATAAAATGTAATTTTGTTCACTTTTTTCATCATTTTCTTTCTCCCATAAAATGTCATCTTGATTGCCGGTCCATATTATTATTAGAAACATTTTTTGAACCCTTTAACGATAGATACATTGGAGATGCTATTACATGCGATTTTGATCCATTCACCTTATTTTGTAATTCACCGTTGACATTTCCTATGCAGGAATCGGGGTGACAACATTAAAAAAAATAAACATAAGAATAATAATCGAATTTAAACAGAGATCATTGACTCCTTAAAAGAGAAAGAAATTTTAAAATAGTCATAGAAATTATAGGAATATTAAATTAAAAACAATTTTAACAATTATAGGAAAATTAAACCCCTATCTCTTTTGACTATTCAACAGCCAATCAAAACGGCACTTTCCTTATTTTATCAAAAAATTATATGAAATTAAAATAAATTAAAATTATTTCCAAAATACTTTGTTATTTCTGAGGCTTTATCTGAAAGAAGCTTCGTTATTAAAGAAGTGAAATACATTTAGATGCCTATTGGTCTAGTCGTGATTATAGTTTACCAGGACCCAACATGTTGCAACTGAACCTTCTAAATGAAATTTAACCGAATTTCTATTAGACGGGATGCGTAAAAGGTGCTCCAGCGCTCTACTAAAATTGGATGAAGCTGAGATGGCATCCGGCAACAGTTGCCGCTTGGAATTTGTGAAACTGTCTTGCCCATCACCATTGTGCTGCCTTAAGTTCTAGACAATTTTTTACAAGCAAGTGTCTTCACTTCAACCATTACGTTTGGTGTCGGTATATATACTTAATACTTAAATTTGACCCTTAAAGTGTTTGTTTTATTTACTTTAAATTGTTTGTCCATACTTTAGCTTAATGTATATTAACAGATTGTTTTCTCTTTTTTGTAAAACGCAGATTTTCCTCATCGACCGGTTCCTGGGTGGTGCCTTCATGGAGTACGGCGCCAAGGCCCTGCAGTACGGCTACTTGGAGCAAGAGGAACGCGACGATCCCATGGTGAAGGTGTTCCCCCGCATGACCAAGTGCACGTTCCGCACGTTCGGTCCGAGCGGAAACGTGCAATTGCACGACGCCCTCTGCGTCCTTCCGCTCAACATCATCAACGAGAAGATCTATGTGGTGCTCTGGTTCTGGCTGGTGGCTCTCGCCGTTCCTTCGGTGCTCCTCATCGTCTACAGGATCTTCTTGGTCGCCTTCCCCCGCGTCAGGAAGGTCAACTTCCGGTTCCGCTTCCGCAACCACTACCCGTCCATTACAGTCGGCCATGTGTTCGAATCGGCAAAGGTCGGCGATTGGTTCCTCTTGGACCTCATTGCCCGCAACATTGACAACTACAGCTTCACCCAGTTCATTGCTGAACTGGAGATTAAGCTGGGGAAGTTCAATCACACCATGTAATGGTAGGGTTTTTTTTGAAGTGGATGAGCCTTTAAGTTTACATTCATTGGACAAATTTGATGAAACCCTAAATCCTAATTCTTTTATAATAATAATAATAATAATAATAATAATAATAATAATAATAATAATAATAAATTTAAGTAAATTTTTTTTTGTATATTCAGAATGAGTTTCTTATTACATAAATGTATTGGCGTTGATAATTTCTAAATTTTAATTTAAGATTTCTAATGTTTTTACAACTTTGTACTGTCAAAGGTGTAGACAAATTGCAATAAATCACAGTGGTTGGACACTTTTCCTACTTGTTTGGTTATTGATGATTGCCTAACCATTTAGTTTCCATTTTTGTCTGTCAGTCAATTCGTATTGTGAGATTCTTTCTATGTATGTTTTTTAATACAATAATGGCGACACTTCAAATAAGATGGGTCTATAGCAAATCGAGTCCGCAACTTTCGTTTTTCCATACTTTTAGAGTTTGAATTAATTTGTTTAATAAATGCAGTTTGTATATAAAAGATTTGTACCATTACAATATTAAATAGCTTTTGAGCATCATACGAGGGCTGTAAATTAAATAGTGGCAACTTAACCTTGAAACTCGCAGAAGGGCGGGCATGCGCAAATAGGATATGGAAGCGGTGAGGTGGCGCTGTTGTCGATGTGTAGAGTGCAAAAAACAGTCTATCTGCTTAGAAGGGTAGTTGTTGTGTGGCGTTAAAGTGAGGAGTTTCGTTTCCATCGCTCTAAAGCATGTTTTCAAAAGATGATCAGCGGTCGTGGCTTAAAATCGAGGTTGCCCGTGATAAAAGTGCAACAGAATGCTATCGAGGATTAGTGGAAGCCTGTGGCACAAATGCTTTACCGTATAGGACAGTAGCACGATGGGTTCAAGCATTTCGTTCGGGTCGGAATGAGACTGCGGATTTGCAACGCACAGGTCGGCCCTCCATTCCTCAAGAGCAGATTGACATCCTGAGCGGTCTGCTTACCATAGACCGCCGATGGACTGTCCGAGAATTATCCTTAGAGGTTGATCTGAGTCATCAAACGGTGTGGTGCATAATGAAGAAATCTCTCAACATGAGGAAAATTGCTTCCCGCTGGGTTCCACATCGACTAACCGAAGTACAGAAATGGCACCGGTATGCACTGGCTGGCACCCACTTGGAGAGATACCGCAATGAAGGAGACGCATTTCTGCAGCGTATTGTCGCCATTGATGAGACATGGGCACGAGCCTATGAGCCTGAATTAAAGCGTCAATCAAATGAATGGCGTCACCAAGGTTCGCTACGTCCACAGAAATTTCGACAGGAACCCAGTCGGGTGAAAGTTATGCTGATTGTGGCATACGACTGGGACGGTGTGA
This sequence comes from Rhysida immarginata, assembly GCA_023313115.1. Classification (NCBI taxonomy): domain Eukaryota; kingdom Metazoa; phylum Arthropoda; class Chilopoda; order Scolopendromorpha; family Scolopendridae; genus Rhysida; species Rhysida immarginata. The sequence continues at coordinate 1,142,665 of JAHWFO010004499.1, read as the reverse complement.
TTCTTACACATGCTGTACCTGAAGGACAAACTGTCAACGCAGATTACTATTGCCGATTTCTACAGCACATCTGCGTCCGGCTATGCGGCGCAAACGTCCACGTTTATTGCACAACAATCTCCCTATCGTGTTGCATGACAACGCTCGTTGCCATGTCGCAAACAAAGTCACTCTCCTATTGCGACGGTGGCAGTGGGAAATCCTGGAACACCCTCCCTACTCACCCGACATGAGTCCTTGTGACTTCGATCTGTTTCCGAAGTTGAAGGAGCCCCTCCGAGATCACCGATTTCATGACGTTTCATCTGTACTCCACGCAGTAGGGCGCTCGGTCGCTCACATCAACAATCAACACCATGCCACTGGTCTACAACGGCTTCCCGACATTTGGTAAAAAGTTATAAGCTTTGCTGGTGATTACATAGAAGGAATGTAATGCAATTGTACTTGTAAGTTCATTAAAAATTGATTTATACCTATGTTGCCATTACTTAATTTACAGCCCTCGTATAATCATGTATCGTTTTCAACATCTTATAAGGAAATTTCAAGAGCTTTTATCTGATCTATTCGTTTATTGTTGCAGATGTTGCTCCTAGGAGGGACTGGCATCGACAGAACAAAATATGGCGTCTACCATAAAGAAAGCGCAGTGTGTAGTATGGCTTGCCGATATAAAATCACCGGTCACTGTTCATAGGAGATTACGGGCTAATTCAAAGTTTCCGATCATCAGATAAAGGGTTGACTAATGCCTGGATGAAAAGTGGTCTTTTGTTCTGTCGATGGCAATGCTTCCGATGAGCAGCTTCTGTAATATAGCAGAGAATACGTGTTTTTTGTAATATACTGAATACCACACAGGATTAGGTTTAGGAGATCAGAAATTGTTAATATTTTGTGGACACTGTATATATTATCAATACGCCAGTCTTTCGATTTAAATTAAAGTTGTCCTTTAATGAATTTTTTTGGATTGTGCTCTGCAAGGTGGTCGAATAGTCTGTGCCCCTCAAATTACTTAATAATTATGGCAGAATTTAGAAATCTGCAGCCAACAAGTAGGAAGTCATGGTAGGCTATCTCTTGGTGTACTTCCGATGACCTGAGGCTATTTACAAAATTTATATTCTAAACTGTAACGAGTAAGGACCAATTTCCAATGACAAATTACTTCTGTAATCATGAGCACAGTAACACAAAATCCGTATCATACAGAAGGTTGATTACAATCTATAATAATGTTTTGGAGAGAGTTTACGAAAAAAACCACTTTCTCCATCAACGATCGTGTTCTGTTTGGCGAATTTGGTTGTGGACTTTTACCCTGCACCATATCTTTCACTGTAGAAGAGATGTTTGCAGAACGGCGAGGCTGATGCTGTTCCATTCCTGTTTGCAGGTTTTCCAGAGATTCTTAATGACTGTTGGACGGGTCGAGTAAGGGCTGGTTTCAAGAATTCAAACTTGGGATGCATCTGCTGACTTGATAAGGATATCATGAAAAATTATTTTAAGGTAAAAAATTGTAATAGGGTTGTTGGATAAAAATCACGTTTTAAGGTAATCTGGGTTACTGAATAGGGTAAAACGACAAGGCCTTAGTGAAGGCACTGGATAACGTGAATTCCAATTTCATCTTCCAAATCCAACATATAAATTGAACGGTCGAGTTAGACGTATGATTGGAGGCCTTGTCTTGTAGCAACCAAACTCTGCTTTTGTCCTCTCCATTCAATGCGGGGATTTCATCGTGGAAAATTGGGCTGAAAACATGCTGCTGGTAGTAAAGGGAGTTAACCTTCCTGTCCATTCGTCTGTGAGCTTGCCATTGTACAGTATCCCGCAATCATCATAAATCCTTTAGAAACAACTTTCCTTACATTCCTTAGATCACATTTGATATGACTTCTCTCCACGTGGACGGTAGAAAATCGCGTGGAGTTTGTTGCAGTTGTTGAGGTAGACATAGGCTGCATCCAAAGTGACAACTTACGTCTGACAGTTCCTTTCCCTTTCTGCGACATGTCATGGCAACATCTTATGAACACGAAACTTGTGACGCTTTTCCAGTTGCAAATCATTGTTATTAAATAATTTTCTTGACGGTAGCTTTGAAGCTCCTACAATGTTTGCGATCCTTCTTTGGGTTCCTGGATTACTGCACTGGACACGTTGCTTGACCTTTCGAATGACCTGTGGTCTTCGGCTTGTGGGAACTCGATGATTTTGCTGTTTCTGGCCAGTTGATATGCCTTTCTTTGTGATCATCTTGTTCAAATTGCATAAATAGCCACATTGACAGTTAAGGAAGTTATTGTTATGGCCATGTGCTATGATGCTGCTAATGAGAATGATGCTATAAGCTCAGCCTTTTCAGGACAGACATCCAAATGTGTTAAAATGATGCAGTGTTTGCGTTTTTGTTCAAAATTGAATTAGTAACAAGTTCATAATTGGTCACTCTCTCACGGTTTGAGATAAATTGTATTTATGTCCTAATTTGCATAATCAGGTTATCGGAATGACCCCAACATATAGCCCACTCACGACTTCCTATTTGAATCAAGTCAGCTGCGCTCGATTATCTTATGTGTGAGTACTTGATGTGTGTTAATTCGCTTGGTGATTAATAGTATCGTGTATAAATCCATGTTTATTAAAAAGTTGCATATGCTGCTTTACTGATCAGTTGTCCTTGTTTTTCGACACTAACCAAGGCTGAATAAATCTAGAACATGTACCAGGTTACAACGGTATTGGGCTGTAAATGTGCATGCCGTTGTTTGTAGTATCTCTAGCACGCATCTGCCCAATCACGATCTAGGTCATAGTTAGGTCACAGGGTACTATAAGGTAGACCATAAATTGACGGTAGACCGCATGCTAGAGTAGCACCGTTTTTGACCACCTTGATTGCATTGCGAGTATTGTAAGAAAGGCATCCAGTTGCAAAAGCACATGACTAATGCATCAGCATACGCCTGCACATTTAGTGATCAGAAAATGTTTTAAATGAATTCTAGAGTTTATGACTAAGCAGTATCGAGTTATATTTAAGATCAGTTCTATTAAGATTCGTTCCATTTTCTACCTTTAGCCTGACTCATCCTCATATTATCAAAGACTTTCAGAAATATTAATTTCAGTTTAGGAAATTAAAGTACATTTTTAAACCTACCGCAAGATTTTATAGGAGCCTGTTCGGCACATTTCGTTGCCATTGGAGCATCGCCGTTTTAGCAATATTCGCGATAAATGGGTTGTTTCCTAGCACTAGACCTCGCCGACCTCATTCACGACGAAAAGGAAGTGAACGGAATGAAATCAGTTGGACATGAATGAGTTTTGTGTAATAAATAAGGGCATTGTTGTTGGTTTCCTATTATCTGTCCTGCAGGTAATTTCCTCTTGGAAAGAGGCAATGTAGGCGTCGTTAGTGAGTGGGAACTGAAAGCGCTCCATAGCAGTAAGTAGCTACAATGGAAAAGGAAATTGGTTATTTAGAAAGAAAGATTTGACGAATGTTTCGAATTTAATTTTACTCGATTTCAGTTCAACGTCATGCAGTCAATTAGGCGTAACTTTAATTAATATTCCGTTATCAAATTTTTCATAATGTCCCACTATTAATGAATAATCTAAGATGGGTCCATGAGGGTTTTATCATAGCCATACCTCAAATGTTATATTATTGACGAAAAATAAAAAAGAAAATTCCACAGTCTTGATTCAATTATTATTAATGTTTTCTTGTGATCATAATTACACTATCAGAACGTTCGTGCCAGGCCTTTTTTTCTCAAAGTTCGACGTCCAAGAGCTTGGGGGGGGGGGATCTACACGAGTAAAGATTATGTAAAGAATATAATGGTGGCCATCCCATTTTCCAGAATGCCAGCAAAACTGTCATGCCTCAGAGAGATTGTACGCTGTACAGTCAACTGCTGAGATCAAGACTCCTGATGAAAATGGGTGAGCAGCGTTGGACGTTTTTTGCTTGTGTGAAGTGAATCACGAAGAAACAATTTCTCTCTCTCCCCCTTCCCACCCATTATCAATGGACTGGCCACTTCATGGATCTCGGTCTCAGCGGTTGACTGTATATCACTCGAGAATGGTTTTCTAGCGGCTTGCATTTCATGTGAGGCACACAAATCAGGTGCAGCCCAACCACGACACGGATGCCGTGATCAGAAGACGGGTGCGAGGTGAGAGACGTGCTGATGCTTGGCTTATTCTCGTGACTCGTGAATAAGCCAAATAACTGTATGGCGGATACTCAACACCAACGGCTTCCACATCTTCCACATTCATCTCCAGCAGGCGCTTGGAGGATGTAACTATCAAAGGAGACTGGATTTTTGTCAACCACTTAGAAACCAGTCACAAAATTTCTATTTATTGGTGTTGTGGATGGACGAAGCCACGTTTAAAAGCAGCAGGGAGGTGAACATCCATAATGCACTTTACCAAACTCAGAAAAATCTTACCCTACTTGTGAGGTAGACGACCAGCATGTGTAACATTGTCACAATATCGGCCTGCATTTCTTTAAGGATAGCATAAACAAGGCAGTTTATGTCGACCTTCTGGAAAATGTGCTGCCTGAACTTGAAAATCTGCCCTTGCCATGTGGTTTTCATCAGGATGGCTGCCCCCTACATGATTCGAGATGTCATCGCATCTTCCCTCTTGATGGATTGGTATGGTTTGACCGTAGCATGTCCCCCTAGGTTTCCAGGTCTCCTTTCGAGTTTGTATACCAAGAACAGCCGATAACGAAGGAGGATATGCAGGATTGAATAAGGAGGACATGCGCAAGACTAATTGGTCCTCAGCCTATAATGAAGTGAAGAGGAGACTGCACAAATGCCAGCAGCAAACTGAACGTCAGTTTGAACATTAATGTGATGAAGCTTGCACCTCCCCTGAAATTGTTTTTATTGTTTATTTCTTGAAGGAAACCGATTGGAAAAAACATTTCCTACAGAATTTGTTTTTTTTTTATTCCCAAGACCTATCCAACGACACACTATTTGACCCATGTTCCCATATAAAGCTTTTGGGCGAGCCCCGGGTGCAACCATTTCCAGAAAAAAATCTTCACATAGTCTTTAGTCATATAAAATTTTTCCCCAAAGCTCTAGGCTTGTACAAATTCCATACTCCATAAACTGGCATGTCTAGAATTAGGATGTTCCGTCTTGTTTAGCGAATTTTCGCCACCCAATGGCATTAAAACGAACTGATTGAATTTAATTCGTAAATTCTTAATATGGTGCCTATGACTTTCCATCATATGAACTGAGTAAATATTAATTTCCTCATATAAACGAAATTCATTTTTAGAATATAAATCGTTTTGTTTAATATCTTGATATTAATTGGGATAATGATATGTTGTCTTTGATGATACAATACAACGCAACGCGCTAAGCGAGTCCCTTATCCAAGATACGATGCTCAATATCGATCACAGTAAATCGATTTTCGTCTTACTCTCCCCAAGTTGGTGACATGTCTCTCGACGATTCGATTGCCACTTGTTCGCATCTTCACAGAACAGTTCAAATATTTAATAAACGCAGTTGATGGGAAGGGTTGGTCGGCCTGGAATGGGGGGGTGTGGGCTATAAGAGAATGGTGGTGATGACGTTTAGCGTCGCAGCTTATCGATTCCCAACTGGACAGATGGTCAGTTGGAGTGCAGGAGACCAGTGCCGGTTTTCCTTGAGCGCTTTTATAAATAATTTTAGCTTTGGGGTTCAGGAATGGAAGCTGAGGTGAAGAACAAAGGAGGAGAATGTCCTGTATTCGAGAAGAGGTTGTTAAGTTTTTTTTTTGTAAGAGTTGAGTTCTCTTTACCTCGAGGAAAAACCTAATCACAATTCTGGGACCTTGGGTCAAAAAGAAACCGCGCGACAATATTCCCACGACACACGAAGGAAGAATGAAACAATCCCAGTGGAGATTGGGAAATAAAAATGGGAAAATGAAACTGAAGAGGGACTACGAGTCGGCTGAGGATATAATAGACACATACTCGTTATACTGTATATAGAATGATTGTAATGGTTTTGAAGTGAGGATGTTCTTTATTGTTGTAAGTTGGAAAACTCCCCCCCCCCTCTCCGCGCACTGATTCGTCGACGAAATGTGGTTCTCCTTTAGGCTCCTTTGTTTGGGTTTTCGTCATTGTTGAGAAGTATCCATTCTTTGCTTTTGAAATATGGCGGAAATTAAACGTGGTGCGCATGCGCGTCTGTGCGAATGGCTTGTTTAACAACGGAGGTGACCGAGCCCCTAATTCAGGACGGGCGGGCACGTTTGCAGGCTTCCTTTTGGCGTCGACTTTCTGCGAGAAGAAATATAAAATATGGATAAATTTTTATTATAATTATTTCTTTTTTTTAAAAGTTTCTTTAAGGTTTCGTTAAAAAGCCATGTTCCAAAACGAATTCTTTTCCCGCCTAAAAGCGACTTGAATTCGAAAAATGGGGTTTTGAAGGAAAACACCGTTTTTGATATTTAAATTTACCTTTTAGAGGTAAATTTTATGGTTCATACCCCCCCCCAAGGGACATCGTTTCTAAGGGATATAAAAAGGCTTTAATTAAAATTCCGGTTAATTCGGCTCCTGGGTTTCATAAGATTTCTTTGTATAAAATTAAATGGCAAGCACCCAATAATCTTTTTCGGGGCTCAACCTCATCTTGTTCGCCATTTTCAAACTCGCATAATTTAAACCCTACTTCTTTAACTGATTTTCTCAATACTCTTTTACCTTCTTTAGCCCCTACTCCCCTGTTCTCTCAAAATTATTCTTTCCCAGCTCCTCCTAATCACTTATCCTTTTTTTGCGTTTCCGACCACACTTGACGAGGTAGCTAAATTATTTCACAATTACAATCCCCTCCAACTCTTGCTCCTTTGGGCTTGCGCTCTGATATTATAGCGATTAAATCCGGCCCCATTACATATATTTAATATCTCTTTTATTTCTGGGGCTTACCCTAATTCCCTTAACATTGCCAAAATTATTCCTATTTGTCAAAATGGGGATCCAACGATTATCACATCTATCGTCCTATTTCGATCTTACCAATCTCCTCTAAAATCTCTGAAAAGATATATTTTTAGTCTTTCGTAATTCGTATATAACAATAACCTAATATCTTCGGTACAGCATGGATTTCCCTCTAAACGAAGTGTTGATACGACATGCTTTGAATTAACAGAATGTCAAAGAAAAATTTTGTAGTTTCCGTATATCTCTTCAAATCTTGTTGATCTCACATTTACATTATCTCCCTCCCAATATCTTATTTTTATTATATAACACCTTTATCCATTCCACACTTTGCTTTGGCATTCAATTTTGGGAATCCACAACCGCTTATAAACTTATTCGACTTTACAACTTCAAAAATGCTTTCTAAGAATCTTGTTAAAGATTCGCAAACCTCATTCTGTTTCTTATCATTTTACATCGCAAGGTATTTTAATTATCTATCAAATATATACGAGGGGCGTTCAAATTTGACCTGGAGTTTATTATTTTATAAAATCAGTAAACTACAAAAAAAACACACACACACACCAGTTATTTCTTGCTTCTCTACACATTTTTCCAGCGTTCTGGGAACATCTGGATATCGGTTCTGTAGAAATCTTCATGCTGATGTCGAAACCACGTCAAAACAGCCTTTTTCACTTCCTCATTGGAGGCGAAACTCTGCCCGCCCAAGAACTCTTTTAATGGTCCAAAAAAGGCGATAGTCGTTTTGGGGAGAGATCCGGGCTGTATGGAGAATGTGGTAAGATGTCCCATTTGAGTTCCGTCAGTGTGTCCATAGTCAGTTTGGCTGTGTGTGATCTGGCATTGTCTTGCAGAAAACAACACCACTGGTAAGGAGTCCTAGTCGCTTTTTCCTTAGTGCCGGCTTCAGGGACATTCTCAAAATGTTACTATAGTAGGATGCATTTATGGTTTGACATTCTTCTAGAAAATCGACAAGAATGATACCCTTTATGTCCCAGAATACAATCGCCATCACTTTCGTTGCCGACGGTGTCATCTTGAATTTCTTGAATCGTGGTGAGTCAGTTCATCGCCAGTCCATGCTCGCACGCTTGCTTTCAGGAGTAAGGGCATGAATCCATATCTCGTCGGTGGTCACAACACGCCTTAGGAAGCTGTCACATTCCCTGTCATATCGCTGCAGCAGATTTCCACCCCGGTGATTTTGTGATCCTCGGAGAGTTGCTTAGGGACCCATCTGGCACAGTTCTTGTTGAATTTATCGTGGATGATGGTCTCCACACTGCTGATGTTCAGAATTGAAGCCAATTCTCGGACTATGAATCCGCCAGTTTTCCCTTATCAGCTCATTTGTTCGATCATTGACAGCAGTTGCTGGCCTTGCCTTATGAGGTTCATTGCCAGTGGATTTTCGCCCTCCTTCAAATTTTCGGCACCAAGCAAAGACCGATGATCAAAACAAACATGACTCGGTGAATTGTCTTTGAAGCCTCTGATGAATTTCAGATGCTTTCACACATTTGTAGAGAAACTTGATAATTACACTAGTCAACACTGAAATTGTTGCCCGCTTAGAGGTTTTTTATGGAGTGTTTCTGTGTGCTAAATAAGAGTATAATCATTAAACAATTTTATTGGCTCTGGTTTTGAAGATATTCCATATAGTTCATTTTCTACATTTCATCGTGTATGTTTATCCAGTAGAACTGCAACTTGGACAAATGTAGGTGTTCTACTAATTTGAGTATGTTGATTCCGAATCTGAAGTCCAAATTTCTCTATCACGTCAGGATGTTAAGTTTCAGTTGTGTAAAACCGTCTCATAATGTCAAATTTAAACAATGGCTACCATTAAAATTAAAACTATTTCTATATCTCGAGATCCTAGACTAGTGCTATTGGCATGCATTTAGTTGTGTGACAATTGTTTTGCAGGTTACGAAAAAACTAGAGCCGATTTTTGCATTTTGACAATCATATTTGTGTTCAGCACATAAAAATTGATACAAAATGAGTCAATTTATTTCGGAAATATGACTTTTGTAAAAATATGTTGACCATTGTTATTCGTTGTTCCTCTTTGGTCCACACATCGCTTTCCGCCATTTTGTTTAAACAAACAATCGGTTGTCTTGGCAATCGGTTGTCTTGGCAACTGCCATCCCAACAATGAAAGTTTAGATTTTTACAAAAATGAAGTCCAGGTCAAATTTGAACGCCCCTTGTATCTGTGAATGGAATAAAATTTGATTTTTAATTTGGAAGTAATTTGAGTGTCGCGCGTTAATTTTCTCAAACGTTTCCATTCATTTATTTATGTTCCTCTTCTCAGTAAGAAGGAGAGCCTGTTCATTTATTGCGAGATTTAAAATAGGAACGATTGGTCTATACGTTTATCCGTCCGCCGTTAACTTGAAGACGGATCAACTTTTTTTACATTCGGTTCTAAGATCATCAAGGTCTTAGCTCGGCTGTATCAACTTTTTAGGCTTTTTAGTGGACTCTCCCTTTTACGGGTTTTTGACAATAGGCCTAACAGCAACTAGTTTTTATAACAGCGGGTTTAACAGCAATTACATACAGATAACGATAGGTGTAACAGCAATAAGCTTATCAGCCTAACATCTTGGCTATTATTGGTGTTATTGTTTATATAAATTCTCTTTTATTCTGATTATAATTTTTATTATAATTTTTCTTTTTCAGATCCGCATTCAAGATCCTTCCAAATTCTGGGAGTGTATTTCTCTGATAAGGTAGCTTATTTCATAGATAATCGATAATATTATGTATAAGCTTTTGAATTGATTTAATTTTAGAATTTATTATAGAATTAGCCATTTTATATAAGCTGAGAAAAGAGTTTACGTAAAGAGCTTAATGTGCAAGTTGTTCAAAAATTGAGGAAAGAGCCGGGCAATCGGATTACCGTAAGGCATTTATGGAGAAATTGCGTTAGGTCGCCAAGTAGGTTCAGCGCCGCTGTCGTCAGGAGGATCAGAATTTATTAGGAGAGACACGTGAGCACGTGATTTGCCCAAAGTGTTATTTCCTATGGAGACACGCTTTAATAGAGTGTCGAAGGAAGAAAAAAAAGCCAGGCCAGCGGAAGGAGGAGATCAAAAATCCGGCTGAGTGTCGCATTTCACCCGGGTGACACTCGTTCCAACACCTTATCCGATTGGCCAAAAGACGATAAAAATCCCTCGAGCGACCGACTTCCGGTTAGGCGTCGTCCCCCTTTGATCGGGCTCAAGTTCTCCCGGGCGCTGACACCGCGATTGACCGCACCCGATACCCGTGAGCCCTTGGAACCTTTGGCAATCCAATCAATCGGGAGTTACGTTTTCTCAGGTGACGTTGAAGATGAAAATGAAAGAGTTCCTCGATGTTTCCTTTTTCAACGCATACCCCTCCAGCCTGTCTTTTATCAAAACCGTTTTCACCCTTTGGTGCCGGCGTAATCCTTTAATGCGCCGGTAGTTCTTCGCTTTTATGAATTTAAGCAGGGCGCCTCCTGTCAAGTTCTTCCGGCCAACTACGGTTTGGATGTGTGGCTCCCGGAATCGGAGGTTCAAAGACGTCCGACGCTGTTTAAGCGATTTAGAGTGTTGGTTCGCTTTGGTACAAAGAAAGGAAAATGGACTTTTGGTTGTAAATTCAAATTTGGCGAAGGAAGTGAATATAAATAAAATTAAGACCTTCGTCTTTAATCACAGCCCTTATGTCCTGCGCTCTTGTATATATTTGATTCTCAACTTTTTGTACGTTGCCAATTTATGTCGCCTTAGTTGTGGTGTTCCTGGTCCATCTGAGCAAAATTCTGTAAACTTCAGTTGGATGCACAAAATCTTAAATTAAGTTCGAGTTTTTTTTTTTTTGGAGACCCTAGACACTTCAGTTGGAACAACATCAGATTAGCATTATTAAGTAGCAGAAAAATGGAGCCATTTATTAGGACCGATAGGTACTTATGTTTTCACAATGTGCGTCCGTCTGTCCGTCCGTCTGTCTGTTGGTGCTCTAGCTTTCGAACGCTTCCGAATTTGCGACTTCCGTTTTCGCCATTCGACAACTTAGGGAAATCGGAAGACTGAGTTCGTTGGTGGAAAAAATCGGTGAATTACTTCCGGTTCAAAAGGTCAAAAATAATATAGGGGACCACGTTTTTCACTATACAATTCCATGTATAAATGGCCTGTGCATTGCCAATTGCTGTTCTCCCTTTAAGATTCTATAGCTAAAGCAGAGAAAAGGCTTGTGAATTCTCCTATACAACACAGGTTAAGTGAGACACGTGATCGTCTTCCTTGATGGTCAATATCAGTCAGAACTGGTTCAAGGGTATGTGGTTTAGTGGTACAATTATGGTCCACTGGAAACTTTCAATGCTAAAATATGGCATGTAATATATCAAACGACTTGGAATGACGTGCCATGAATGAATATAACATAAAATTATTAATAGTCGAAATCGGTTCAAAGATACCTGCTTTTCATGGACCCATCATGGTTCATTGGAATTTTCAATGCTAAAATATGGCATGTAATATATAAAACGACTTGTAATGATGTGCCATGACTAAATATAACGTAAAATTATTAATAGTCGAAATCGGTTCAAAGGTACCTGCTTTTCATAAACCCATTATGGTTCATTGGAACTTTCAATGCTAAAATATAGCATGTAATATATCAAACGACTTGGAATGATGTGTCATGAATGAATATAACGTAAAATTAATGATAATTGAAATTGATTCCATGATTCGTGTTTTATTGATACCATTATGAAACTATTGGAAATTTTCACTGCTAAGATATGGCATGTAACTACTTACGCCTTATATTATCAATAGTTAGTTTGTGTTAGGCAAATTTTAACAATGGCTAGTAGCTACTTATCCCTTCAATGATACATCTGGCAATAGTTTTTGAAGAACGATTATTAAATAGGAATGCTAACAAATGGCCACGTGATACGGATGCCGCAAACTACTCTTCCTAGGCAGTTGTTATTTTCCAAGCCGGTGGGTAAGAGACCAAGGGGTCGGCCTAGAACCAGGTGGCTAGACTACATGGAGAATCTGGGTTCGAGTCGCTTGGATATTACCAGGGAGGACATGCGCCTGATGGCGGAAGATCGCGATCGCTGGAGATTCTCCATAGGGCTGCTGCCCCCGCGACCCTAACGGATAAGCGGGTTTGAAAAGTAAGTAAGTATGCTAACAAATTAAAGGATTCTTATATGTTCTAATCTACAGAGAAATGATACTTTCTCCATTTAACTTTTCAGATATTTTTATTCAGTTTGAACTATACGTTTCCCTTAGAAATACGCCTTGCTTAGCAACCAGAGGCTTCCTTAGCAACCTCATCTAATTCATAACAATGAAAGGCTTCTTTAGAAATCAAATGCTTTCCTTTTCGTTCTCGATTTCTTTAAAATCCTATCGGTTCTGGGCATTTCGGTCGCCTGACTTGTTGGTTTTTACAATGTCTGTCTTTCCTCGTATTTTGTATATTTTTTGACGTAGAAAGCTGAAATTAGGAATGCAGCTTATCATGGGCATATTCTACTTCACTATTTTGGTTGGTTTGATTTACCTACTGTGGACAGAGTTAAGTGTGTGAGTTAGAGGGGACTTTCTGATCTGTAAAGTATACCAAGTACGAGGGGAGGTCATAAAGTCATTACAACAGCGTCAGTCCTTCTCCACATATGCACCTCCCGGGGCCGTACACATTACTCAAAGATGGACGACTAGCTGGATGCAACTTTTATAGACGTCCTCATTTGGCTGTTGAGAACTGCTCCACCTCCAAGATGACCTCGACGTCGTCTTGAAAATGCCGTCTACGAAGCGGGTTCTTCATGCGAGGGAAGAAGAAGTCGCTTGGGGCCAGATCGCTTGAATACGGCGGATGGGCCTGTATTTCGAATTCCAGCTCCGCCGCAATGATCGGTCTCATGTACGGAATGTGCTGCCGCGTTGTCGTGCAGAAGTCTGACCCCTTTGGACACCTTGCCTCGCCGCTTTGACTTGATGGTCTCCCGTAATTTCAGCAGGAGGTCCCGGCAGTCTGAGAGGACTATCTCTCCACTTGCTTTGCAATTTTTGGCTCTGTACGTATTTGTGGACCAATTTTGTGCAGCTAACTCCTCTGAAACAGCAAATAGCAGATCCGAATAAAAATTTTACATATACCTTAAAATAGAGGGTACCTTAAATTGTGCTTTAGCGTATTTTTTATGTAAATTGAGTAAGCCTTTTTAGAGATATTAATTTTTTTCTAAAAATTAAAAAACGGCTGTTGCGTTCAAACCAGCTAACCGAACTGAATAAACTCGACATGTACATACTCCTCTCATTAAGGCGAATTTTTTTTTGTAAATTAGCTTGTTTGGCTGTGAAAGACCGTTTTGGAGTTATTAACTACAGACACCCTCCGACATTATTTTTTTAATAAAAAAATTGATTCATACTTAGAGGGGTCCTTAAACTATGCGTTGGCGTATTTTTTTTATGGAAATGGACTTTTAAAAGAAATTTTTTTTTTAATGAAGAAATGGAAAAAAGCATTAATTTTAGCGCCCCCAAACACAATAAATGCGTTATGAACATCTTCCTCTAATTGAAAAATACAATTTTCTTTTTTGAATCCGTTTCATCAACTCGTGGCAGGCCTGTGTGAATGTTCCATTCCGCCATTCCAATTTTTTTTTCAAAATTTCAACATACATTGTATCTTTTCGAATCATGAATTTTAAGTCGATTTCAGCAAAACAAAAAATTTGAATTTCTGAAACGAACTCGTAAGCCTTCACTCTTAGAGAGTGGTAGGCCAAAAATGAGGATATGGCAAAAGCATTCATTTCAGCGCCCCAAACACAATAAAAACGTCATTAACAGCTTCCTCTTATTGAAAAATACAATTTTCTTTTATGAATCCGTATCATCAATTCGTGGTGGTCCTGTGTGAATGTTTCATTCCGCCATTCTAATTTTTTTTGAAAAGAAACTGTTTGTCTGCGAAGAGCCATTTCGGAGAAATTGGTATTAAGGACCCCAACCCCCCTCCCCAAACAGAAAATTTTTTTTTTTTGAATCCGTTTCATGACCTCGTGGTAGACCTGTGCGAATGTACCATTCCGCCATTCAAATTGATTTTAATGCAAAATAGTTTGAGGTCATGTGATTTAAGCTTCCACTTATTCTAGAAGTAATTGGCTGATTCTAATCACAGAATTAGATCAGTATCAACGGGGGGGGGGGGGGGACCTAAAAGGACTTCGAAAAGGCACTCATTGTTGGCGCTTGTCTAGGTGGATTCGAAAGGTCCAGTATCTAGAGTATTCAACTGTTGGATAAAATGATCCACGGTCTTTGTATTCTAAAAGGGCTAAAAAGCAGTCATCAGTGAGACCGTCGTTGTTCAAAACAGGACATCATCCACTCTGTAACAGTTGACAAGTGATTTTAACCAAGGCAGTTTCCGACTCGTATCTAGTACATTCATGCGCTAGGAATTGATGGGAACCCAAATCGGTAGTCGCATGCCTACATCTTGCTGGTTTAGAAGTGGTACCCTAAACCACTGATTATCTGAACCAAATCCATACTGCAATGCTGTATTTTTATCCTTCATGGACGACAGTGCTTTTTATTTCAACAAATCTGGTAAGAGAACCAAGGGTATATGATATGAACGCCTGGTCTTCCATTGAGTTACAAATGCTATAAATCGGGCCGAAGGGGGATCCAATAAAACATTAAACATGTTTACTGTTCTGTGTTCATGATGAATGATATTAAATGGCATTGTCTAGAACTCGTATGCCAATGGTGGTCCTTACTTTATGAGGCGTTTCTATTATTATGGTCAACTTCTGTAATAAAATTTTTAATTATAGAGAAAGAATTAACGGCATGAGTTATACTGTAATTATGAAATTTTGTTATTTAGTAAAGTTTAAATGAAAACTTTTACGGTATAGAAAGTACGCGGTTAATCCAGGCTTTCACTAATCCAGTCCCGTTAGATTAGGCTTAAATGAACGTTTTTATTGAATCCTTATGCGGTGTATAAATGTCTTTGCGCGAAAGCTTAATTGAAATTTTAAAATATGTCGAGAGCAAGACTGTTGACGTCCTTTGTTGCTGCTGCCGTTGTCACTTGTTTCTCTTCGCCGGAGGAGCAACTGTGGCTTCCGGGGGAATGGGAGGGCCCCGTGCGGCCGCTGTTTGTGGCCAATTTATGGCCGCCAAGCAAGAATTCAGCGCCGTGGCGGCGTGTGCCCATAAATTTCAATGTCGGCGGCTGTTGCTGCTGCAGTGAGTACCGAAGAAGTTTGTGTGTTGCCTATCGGCCTGGTTGTTGTTGTTGTTGTTGTTGAATCCTTGGCTTGTGTAGAACGTAAATGGGCAGAAGTCGTTAAGTCGGAACGAAGGAGCAACAGCTGTGGTTGGTTTTCTCAAATGAGTTCAGCTAAGTTGGATCTATGGATTTGAAAATAATTCTTTCAGAAAAGATAAAGTAATTAAGGATTGTTAAGAGAACGTGGTATTATGGTTAATGTGCGCGAGTCTGTGGAATCTCCAAAATAGGTTAACTGAAGAAAATGCAGAGTAATGCGGAATTATAGCCGAAAGCAGTAATGATATCTAATGGAATTTGCGAGAATATGGGTGTTATGATAACTTAAACTTTTAAAGTTTATAGTTAAAGAAACGTACGATACCTAGACCTATTGGGATCTTTTAATAAGCGCGCATCCTTATTATTGATTTAGAACAATGCGAAACATGTAAAAGTAGGGTATCTGTGAAAAAAAAGGAAGGAAAAATTCCCCGACCTGGCAGCCAACGAAGAAGACAGGCCCTGGCGCGGAAAAGTCGCCTGACCATAATAGTCCGATCAACAATCCAACCTTCATTATTTTCAACAAAGGACGAAATACTGATTGTTAAAATCCAAGATGGAAACAATGAAGATTACATTGTTACTCGGACTAGTATGGTAGGCGACTTTTTCGTCGGCTATGGGCCTTTGCGAGGCCAACGAGAGACAGGCCAGGCAACACCTCCTATAGAGAAGGCCTGCGGACAAAATGTGTATACATTGTTACATCATCATCAAGCGGCTATTGTTATCGTATTTCTACCAATAATAAGCCCTAAATTTGGCCGCTTGGTGATGATGTAACAATGCATACACCTTTGGTCCGCAGGCCTTCTCTCTAGGAGGTGTTGGGCCAGAAAGACTTTTGAGTGCCCTGGCCTGTCTCTCGTTGGCCTCGGGGCCTTTGCTAGTGACGTCATGGTCTAGGATCCGAGGCCTACGAGATAACAAGGCCTGGAAGCAAAAAAGTCACCTGACCAACTAGGTGCTAGCAACAATCCAACCTTCATTGTCTCCATCTTGGATGTTAACAATCAGTGTTTTTCCTTTTGTTAGAAACAAAAAAGGTTGGATTGTTGCTAGCACGAGTTGGTCAGGTGACTTTTCGCCTTGTTACCTCGTTGGTCTCGCTAGGATCGCCTAGGATCTGGCCTGTAGTTTCAGAGGGCCATGGTTCTGTGTTCTGACGAACTAGGATACACGTTTTTTTTGTACTGATAATAAAGCAGTGTGTTTAGTGGGAGCTCCATGAAGTAATGGACCCAGACAACACCACCTAAAGAGAGGGCCTGCGCACAAAAATTTCATACATTGTCACATCATCATAAATAGTCATAATTTAGGGCTTATTATTGGTAGAAATGCGATTAAAGATGACTCGAGGCCGACGAGATAACAAGGCCTGGAAGCAAAAAAGTCACCTGACCATCGGGGTGCTAGCAACAATCCAACCTTTATTGTTTCCAACAAAAGGAAAAACATCGATTGTTAACATCCAAGATGAAGACAATGATGGTTGGATTGTTGCTAGCACCCCGATGATCAGGTGACTTTTTCGCTTCCAGGCCTTGTTATCTCGTTAGCCTCGGGATGACTGCTTATGACGTTTTAACAATGTATGATGTTTCCGCGCTCAGGCCTTATCTTTAGGTGATGTTGATCCAGCAGGCCTTATCAAGACATTTCAAGGTTCTCAACATTGTGTCTTGGTATAGAGCTCATTCTGTTAGTATGGAGCTTGTTCCCTGATATTCATGGAAAGCCTAGTGCATTCCACGGAATACCTGAAAATTGTTACCGAACAATGCTGCTTTTTTATCTTGCATATGACTGATTCTTCTTGGAAGACAATACTACTGTTCATAAGTTTGGAGAAAGAACCCCAGAGCCCCACAAAGAATGTTTGGCATAACATGTTGAAACGACATATTCCACAGCGAGAACCTAGTTCAACAAATCTTCTAAGAGAATTAAGGGAATGTCTGGTGACGCGTGGTCTTGCATTGAATTATAAGTGTTTCAACACCTTATGAATTCCATGCCAACCTGCATACATGCTAATGTAATTGGAGCTAAAGTGGGTCCATTAAAAAGTTAAAAGTAGCTTATCAGTTCTTGATGATACTCAAAGTGCTCATCTTTTATTTGTTTTTTTCTTTTTATCCATTAACTCAGTCGTGTGATGATGATTGGTAGCGCGTCAGCTCTCGTTAAAACTTCACACCTCATTGTGATCTTAATTACCGGTAATTAGCCGAGGCCGGTTGGTGGATTGTTAGCCGAGGGTCTTGAGGGATTCCGGTCGGCCGGGATAATCTTGTTTCCTCAGAACTCTGCAACGCGTAATTAAAAGGTCAGAATATTTGCCAAAATCAATCAGCATTATCTCACAACCCCCCCAATCTCTCTCCTCCTGGGCTACTAATGATCTCATCACCCATCGTGGGAGGGATTTTTGTGATGAAATTATCGGTAACGAGTCAACAACGAGAGAGGCGGCCATGTTTTGTTCTTTAGAAGAAGTGGATGCACCACCAATAGCAACGAGCTTAATTGGTGGAACCTCTTGTTCTTCGTTTCTCCTATCTAGCGATGATTTATGGAATCGATAATTGTTGCAAACTTTTCTTCGATTAGATGGAAGAATGGTTAACGCAGAAGGCGTCGTTAAGCGCTTGATTGCGATGTTAATTAATAAGGAGATAGCGCTGCGTGTGCTGAAAGATGAGGAGGACATAATTACTTCAGAGATCCGTTTTTACATTGTGAATTATGCTGCATCTTGGATGCTTATTCTAGACAAAGCAGTTTCATACTTGCAGTGTGGATGAAATAGGAATTTATTACTGAGCTCCCAGAAAATTAAATTGCAGTGTGTTTTCTTGGTCATTTGGTAAACAGTGCGTCGTCGGGTTTTTTTCTCTTTATTACAAGTGATGGTCGCAATCTCGGAGGGTAATGCAAAAATCCATAATCTTGCATCTTAATTAAAAACCCTTGAGATGTTCATTGACCTTGTTCTCATACCTGAGAAGTGATCCAGGTGGTGTTGTCACCTTGATGGGATATAGACACCGTTTGCTTCACATTACAACGGAGAGGAATGAAGTAGATGTGGTTTCACTCTTTTTAAGTGCTGGCTCCATTGCTTAATTACAGATCTGTGTATTGTGAAATATGAACGTGTGAGTTTAGAGGATTTTCTTTCTATGTTAAGTGAGAGCGCGTAAAGTTCTAAATGTGCAATTTTTCTGTTTACTTCCTTTCAGCCATTATAACGGTTGCTGATAGGCTTCAATCAACGACATCATCATCGTGCCTTAATTAGAAACATGCGTGGGGTCATTCCACATCAGTTCACCCGTAAAACAAAAACGTCACCCCGAAACTTCTTTAATATATTGCTTTGACCAAGTCATAAACCATACCAAATTTGTTTGGCCTAAGGTATAAAAATTATTTTTTATTTACCACCCTCATATTAACTCGCTCTTGGATCTTGTGAGATGGTACGGAACCTTTCAGTTGAATTTTGAAGCACTTCCGCTTTTCCGTTCGCTCTTAAATTTTGCATACAGGTTTGCTCCTGATGACAACACATTTTAGCACTTTTTTTCTTTCCAATTTCGGATTTTTTTCGCACAAAAAAATTTAAATAGATTCATTTTTCCTGCATGTCTATGGAGTTCTATATGCGTTGAACAGTTTGTGAAGTCAGAATTTGTTTTGGCAATGAGATTGTTTCTTCTAAGTGAAAAAGTTAAACTTTCATTTTGAAAATAAGGATGGTAAAAATGCTTCATTTTTCTCTTTATAATTAAAAGCTTTTATTAACTTTGCTGTGTTAGTTTGTTTAGGTCAAATCTTGTAATCAATATTAAACCAACTTTCCGACAAGCTAGGGAGCTGCAATTTGACACACTTATGCAGAATCGATGACAATTTATGATAAAGAAAAAAATTTTCAAATCGGTTCATTGGTTTTCTAATGGTACTAACTCATTACTACGAATTGATTGTTGTAACAATTGGACATTTCGTTATGGCGAGAGTAAATGTGTCTATTGTTTATTGTTGCAAAATTAAGCTGTATTGTTGCCACTAAATAAAACATTATAAAAGCTTGGTTTGATAAAACCTTTTTCCTTTTAACTTGTTATTATTTGAATTGTGAATTTTATTATCATAATTAACGATCGTTTCCCATGCGAATTCTCCCTCTAAAAACAAGATTTCGAAGATTGTTTATATTTCAGACTCGCTTAATTATCGAAAGCCGTCTATGTTTAGGCCAACCGAACATCGGGCCCTGACGCCGCTAACGAGGAGAATCACGTGATGGGCTCTCCTCGACCGCTAACAAAGCGCGGTAGAAGAAGCCGTTGCTGGGAAAATTGAAAGCTTACGCGTCGGAGATGATTGGCCATAAACAATCCAATGAATTCCATAAACAATATAATGAGATGATTTCTTTTGTTTATTTATAATCATTTTCCAAAAAATATACAAGGCCTGTCCGGAAAGTATCCGGATTGAGGCTACAAAAAATAAGCTTCGAACTCACATAAATGTTTAGTCACCTTCGAAATAAGCATTCTAAACAAGTACGGAATGCCTCCTTTGGAATGGCCAAGAGCTCCGCCGTCGCATTTTGTGTTGTCACGTCCACATCCTCAAATCTCCGTCCTTTGAGCGCTTTCTTGATCTTCGGAAATGCGAAGAAGTCGCACGGAGCTAGGTCAGTTGTCTGGGAGGCTGCCTGACCAGAACGATGTGATGTTTTGTCAAGAATTGCTGCATGATGTGCGCTTGTGTGCTGGGGCGACGAGAAAAGAAAAACGTTATGCTTTAGCGTGTTACAACAACTACACGCGGCACTCTTAACATCTGCAAATTTCATTACGTGATCAGCAGAAATGTCACACGATCCGAATAGGAAAAAGATGCAGCCAGTTCTACTTTTGTTTTTTTTGTAGCCTCAATCTGGATACTTTTTGGACAGGGCTCGTATATGCCAACTCATTGTTCTATTACTGGATCCAAGGGAGGATATTGAGATCCGTTCGTCAGAAGCATGCAAAATTTCCAAAACTTAAATAAATAAACTCATTTACCAAATTAAAACGTTGAGGTGGAATTTACAATAAATACATAATTGATGTACACTCATTTATGAAAAGTCATGGCACACCCCTCCAATCAGGTTCCCTGTCCGTAATCAGACAGATCACAGGACTCCTTGATATGACACAATCATTGCAAGTAAAACTACTGCAGAAATGGCAGCACACCGAGAGCCATCCGCATTTGAACGGGGGATGATTGTTGGCGCCAGACGGACGGGTGCCTCAATATCAGAGGTAGCCAACACCCTGCAATTTTCCTGCACAACCATTGCAAAGGCTTTCGAGAGTATATCCGACGAGGGGTTACAACCCATGTCGGACAGTGGACGGGCCGCCCAAGCCTCATTGATGCCAGAGGTGTTCGCCGGATCACCCGGCTTGCAACTGCTGACCGAAGGGCGACAGCAGGCCAAATCACTATGCGGTACAACCAGGGACGTCCCACAACTGTGTCCGTGACGACAATTCGGCGAACCATGGCAGCTGCAGGCTTTGGGAGCAGAAGACCACGACGGGTGCCACTCTTGACAGCTGCACATCGTCGCCAACGCCTAGCCTGGGCCAACCAACAACGACATTGGACCATTGAGACTGGCGAAGTCACGGTTTCAGCTGTATCGGGCCGATGGTCGTGCGCGTGTCTGCGCAGGCCACACGAACCCATGGATCCAGCTTGTCAGGTAGGGACCACTCAGGGAGGTGGAGGTTCCATACTGGTCTGGGGTGTTTTCTCGTGGCATGCAATGGGTCCATTGGTGCATCTGACATCCACTCTACGTGCTACTTCCTATGTCGATCTGCTTGGGGACCACCTGCATCCCTTCATGAACTGCTTTTACTCCGCGGGCGATGACATCTTCCAGCAAGATAATGCGCCTCCACACGCGGCCCTTGTGACACGCAGTGGCTAGAGGAAAATGCTATACCGACTTCACGACAATTGTTTGGCCTCCACGTTCCCCAGATTGTAATCCCTTTGAACATTTGTGGGACGTCATGGAACGTTCTGTTGGGTCGTCACCAACACAACTAGTAAATGCAGCATCGTTATGGAGTGCAGTGGAGGCGGCATGGCTTGCAGTGCCTGTGGATGTATTCCGGGAACTGGTAGACTCTCTTCAACGCCAGTTCGCCGCCGTCATCCGGGCCAGGGGGGCCCAACACGTTATTAGCCAAGTGTCCCATGACATTTGGTGAATGTATATCATTATAATTAACCTCAACCGTATAAAAAATTGATAATAATCATTTTCTGGGGTCAAGCTTTATTTTCTGGGGGGGATTAGGCAAAAAATGGCTGGAAGTTGTACAAGTGATTTATTACCTAAATTATTATACCTCTGCGCACATGATGTATACAAATTGAACAATTTATTAAGTCTTTCTGAATTATATAATATTGAGAGTTTAAAATTAATATACTGTATAGGCTCACTTAGCAACAGCTTAAAAATAACTTATGCTGGATTAGGAACCGACTTATATGGAATCGAGCGCTCTTGATGGAATTTTCATGTATAGTACCAAAGTCTTATCGTAAAGATTCTCAATTTGTAGTAAAATTGACTTTGGTATTATTATTGGATTGTCGGAAAAGTCATGATGAACCTTTGGTATTAGTATTGTTTTTATTCGAAGGTCATTTATTTCTATAAAGATCAATCAAAGTTATATTGCTCGTTTTGTTCGATAACCTTTTGCCTTCTTTCTCCAGTGAGCTTACTAATTATTTGAATATTACCAGGATGAGGTCAGCAAGAATCGGGGCCTAAGTTGCTATTCTTTGTGCTGAATCCCGGCTGTCTAATGATCTTAAAAGGTCAGAGCTCTTTTAAATGGAATCTTTAATGATTTTTCTCTTTGCTTGCTTGAGATCGAATTTTGAGTTGGTGTTTTGTTATCATTTTAATTTAGTTGTACTGGCGTTTTCAATTTTCATTTTTGCTACACGATCCCGAGACGACAAGACTTGGAGCACAAACAAAGAAACTCGGAAACCCACCTGGTACCAGTATCGATTTTTTTTCCTTCCTTATCTTCGATATCGATTTTGAAAACTGAAAAGAAGAGAAAATGTATGGAGGAAAGGGATCGTTGTTGTCTTTGTGTTGTTATAGCGACAAATAGAGCGAAAAAAGGTTCTTCGTTGGCATGCACGTGTATTGACATAGTCGGTTTTAAAGTTTTTTATTTTAGAAAAGAGGAAGGTTAATGCTGTTTTTTTGTAGATTCCAGAAGCATCTTAACGAAGACAGTTCAATGAATGTTTTTATTTTCTATTAATGAAACTTTCAGTTGGATAGCTTTGTATTGTTCGAATGTGTATTGCAGTCTTCGAAGTTCATTTTCTGAGATACACTTTACAACGGCCTTTGCGTTTCAGAACTTTCTCAATTCGGAGTTCAAAGCAAAAAACTGAAAAAAAGTCAGAAGGTGCTAAATTAGGGTTGTATGGTGAATAGTGACACAGATTAGGTTATCATCATCACCATGACCAATTTCAACTCTTGTATATCTACAGCAGGATGTAGGTCTCCTCCAGTCGTTTCCAACGTGTTTTGCTTTTCCAGTTGATGCACTATACCCGAGTCCCGGTAAAAATGAAATACCTGTAGTTTCACCGTTTTGTTCCAATTCACTCTAAGAAATAAATCACTTCTCTTCGGATAATTGTTTCCAAAAAATCATGAAATTACTATTTGAATGCTTTCAAAAATACAGGGCGTCCCAAAAGGTCGTTTACAAATTTTACGTGGTGGTCTGTCAGACTATGACGAGCAAGTTTTTACATGGGAAGTTGTGTCCGAAAACGTGACCAGCCACCGCTAGAGGGCGATGTTCACAGGCAGAAAGAGAGAGCAGAAAGCGGGATCCTCTGATCTCACCCCCCCCCCCCCGTGGATTTCTTTTGTGGGGATATATGAAGTCCCTGGCATACGAGACACCCGTAACATCTGCCATCGATCTCATCGCTAGAATTTTTAAGTTTTTGTTAATAATGTCATGTTAACGTTTTTGCGTGTCGGTCTCGTTGCTGTAGCATCCCACAGTTTGATTTTCGGACACAACTTCCTATGTAAAACTTGTTCGTCATCGTCTAACAGACCATGTAAAGTTTGTAAACGACGGTTTGGGACATCCTGTATTTGTAACTTGTTCTGGTTCATTTTAAAAATATAATTCATTGATACTGTTATTTCGATTATTTCGCAACTGAATCCTGTTTCAATTAAGAATTTGTAGAAGTTACTAATTCGATGACCGCAGTATGTGTGTGGGTTTTTATTATTAAAAATGTTTGTGTAATTTCCCATTATGAGTGGTTTCAAATACAGGCAACCAAACAGATGCCTTAGAATAGTTACAGTTTTTTTCTCAAAGCGGATTGATACCAGCTTGAACATCTGCGGATCTTTTATAATTCAGAGATAGCAGGACCAGACTGTAGTATACATCGCTCCATGGCCATCCAACACCAACAACTTCAAGTCATCCAAACACTGTAGCGAGATCACCCAAACACTTCATTGAGCATTGGTCATCGTGATCATAGGCTTATGGGCAGCAGCTCTCCTATGGTAGTTCCTCTGATAGTTCTTGATGCTTGTTCAAAATCTACGTGATCCTAGCAACAGAAGTATGGACAGTCCTCTGCCGCATTTGCCGATCTCATCAGTGAGTTTATGAGGTCTACCGGTTTCAAATAAACTTTAAATTACATTACTGATAGTGGACTTAGGTAGGTTTAACAAGCGCGAAATCTCACGAACTGACTTCACACTTAAGTAGGATCGCTGAGTTCTTTTGTACGATCCATTTTTATGATTATAGGAAAGCCCTAATGCTTTTGGCCAGGTAGTGTATTTCACTCATTGTAAGATTCCTTATAGGGGTATATAACGATATTTTTGGTTAAAAGTTAAACGCTGAAAATCAATAGAAGCCTGTTTCTCTTCACTTGATGGACGTTAAAAAGATAAATAGGAGGAGGGTTCATCGAATATGAAGGAATTTCTATATAAAGTTAATTTTGGCATATTGGTTTGTTTTTTTTTTACTTTTTTGGGGGGAAGATCTTTGATTGCAGTCTTTTTTCCTTCCTCCAAAGTAGGCAGTACCCTGAAACAAATTGCATAGGTTCGCGGATTATACTTACCAAATCGGAAATGCAAACTTCGACTCTTTTATTTGAAGACGAACAAAATCTTATTAACAAATAATAATCCGATTTCTTTTTTGGCCTGGAATTCTCTTATTATTTGTGAAATAATATAAATAACATGGCGAAGAGCAGTCACAAAGAGTACAGATATGTCAAGGTTCATTATTATTTTGAAAATTTTTCCTGACGATATGAGGAAACATTGAGTGAATGCGAGCTCGGAAACATTAGGTTTCTAGAATATTCTAAACCGTCCTAGAATATTCGCAGGGGGTCCTGAAACGAGTGTAGGTTTATATTGAATTTTTAATTTCAAGCCTTATTAAATTTTTTTCTTTTTGTTTGCTCGCATGAAATTAGAAAGAAGCGTTGATGTTCTTAATGTGATTCATTAACTCCTCGCTTCAGGAAATGAAGTAAAAATTGCATTAATTCGTTCATGTTTGCTACGTTGTCCTGGCATTCACGGACCCCCCCCCCTCTGTTTCTGGAGTCGTAATGTTTAAATGAAAGGTTGCTTCTCAGAAATGAGATTTTTATTATTTTGGTAATTAAAAGTTTTATGAAAATTTTTCATGCGCTAGTATGTTCAAGAAATAGTAAGGTTTGAATTAATTTTTGGTTGGCGGCAATAGGCGAAATGAGAGATTATGCAAAATAGTTTGAGGTCCTGTGATTGAAGCGTCTACTTGCTTAAGACGACCTAACTGACATCAAAATGGGGATGACTCTTTCATCTAGTTGGTGCTCGTCTATCTGAATCCACGATTGAAAGGCGCGATATTCATGGTATTCAACCTTTGGAACAAATGATCCATAGTCTTTCTGGCTTGAAGACAAACCAAGATTTTTCTGACCCAAATGTGGCAGAACCGTGCTTCAGGAATTGAAGAGGATACAAATCAACACTCGCAGGCCTATACGTAAAACCTGTGATTTCTGCAAAAGATACAATCTACAGGGAGATCGGAGAGATTGCAACAACTATCGAGGCATCTCTTTGCTCAGCATTCCTGGGAAAGTGTACGCAACAACTATCGAGGCCTCGTCCACACGGTCCAAGCGTTCGCCCGTCTCCAGGACAAATGGCAATACATGGGAAAGACAAGGTTCTTTCACATTATCCGGGCGCGGGCAAACGCCCATCCGGGCGAAGGAAATTCCCGGATCTCCCTGCTACAAATCTCCGGGTCTCGGACGGCGTTTGATCCGCGTGTTTTTAGTCCGAGTGCTGCTTTGTATAAAGAAATGCAGAGAAGCCTCATCAATGTGGACTCAAGGGCAGCAGGGAAGCTCTGGACCCGTGCACTCGCCCGTGTGAAGACAGCATCCGGGTGCTGCCCGTCCGAGCGTTTACCCGGATGGGCAAACGCCCGGACCGTGTGAAAGAGGCCTATGTGTCTGGAGAAGAGAAGTCGGGAAATAGCCGACTCCAAACTGTCGGGGGAGCAGTGTGGTCTCCGACCTGACTGAAGCATGACAGATCACATCTTTGCTCTAAGGCAAATCTCTGAGAAATACTGGGAGTAGGCAAAAGATGTCTATGCTTGCTTTGTGGACCTCGAAAAAGCATATGACAGAGTTCCTCGGGAGAAGCTCTGGTAAGTGTTGCAAGAGTACGGAGTGAATGGGCAATTACTAGTTGCAATCATATCTCTGTACGAAAGCTCTGAGATGTGTGTCCGGATAAATGGCATTAAGTCAAGTCCGTTCACCTTGGGTGTTGGACTCCGCCAAGGGTGTGTACTGTTGCCCTCTTTGTTCATTATCTTTATGGATAGACAGGGGCAGCCGAGGCGATGAGTGTATTTGTGAGGGCGACTTCTTGGTGGAAATGTTGCTCTTTGCTGACGACGTTGTCTTCCTTGGGTCTTCTCGTACCAACCTTCAGTATGCACAAGACTGATATGCAGCCAAATGTGAAGAGGACGGGATGAACTTCCGTTGGCTAAGACGAAGGTTCTTCTCCTTTCAAGACAGCCTGCTCAGTGCACTCTCCATATTAGGGGAGCCCCATTGAAACAGGTGGAGAAGTTCAAGTATCTCGGGATTGCATTCACGAGTGACGGGCAGCAGGATACAGAATTGGATGCTCGAATCGGTGCAGCAAGCTGTGTCAGACGTGAACTGTGGCGATCCGTGGTAACAAAACGTGAGCTGGAAAACAAAGCTAAGCTCTCCGTTTCCAAATATATCTTTGTACCCATTCTCACCTATGGTCATGAATCTTGGGTAATGACTGAAAGAGTGCGATCGCGGGTACAAGCGGCCGAAATGAGATTTCTGAGAGGTGTTGCATGTATTACTCTACTATACCCTGTCTCAGCTTTAGTTGAGAGTGACGTCATGGAATGAGGTCCCCTGCCAGACATAGTGCACACCATCGTATCCGTTAAAAGAATAAGTTATTCTAAGGCTATGTATGCTACGTTACACCATCCTTTAATCGCGTGGCTTCTCGAAAGTAGAATAGTCAAATCGTATCTATCAGATATCATTTTTTAAAATTAATGTTTAAAGTATTTTAATCCTCTTCGTGAAAACTCGATCATCTTTCATTTCTGACACATCTCTTTCACCAGGAACAAGAGACGCCGCCATTTTACAATTAAATAATACCGACTACAGACTGACTTCATTTTATTTTTTTTCAAATTTCGTCAAATGGCTTTTCTATCCGCCGATTTATTATTATAGTGAGGAAAAAATATAAAACATGATTCAGAAAGAATTTTGAACTTTTCATACAGAAAATTATTCGAACAATTTCTTCATGCGGGCGAACTGTAACCGCTTCACTCGTGACGTCACTCTCAACTGAAGCTGAGACAAGGTATAGATATAGTGCACAGCAGCACAATAAGGAAATCTTTAAGTGTTGAGCCGCTGCTTCTCCGCATTCAAAGATCTCAATTGCGCTGGTATAGCCACGTGATACGGATGCCACATACGTTCTGTTGGTGATATCATGGTTTGCTTGTACGCATCTGATTTGCTGATATTCATGGAAGGTCACGTGCAATACTTACATTGAACATTGTTGCTGACCAAGTTTATCTTGTAATTTATATATTATTTAAGATGAATAGCACTCCTTTAATTAAAATAGGACAAAATTAAAATAAATAATAAAAAAACAATGAAAAAAGTCACCCGAGTAAAAGTTTAAGGATGAAATATAAATGAAACACAGGACTTGTGAAGAAACTTAGATGAAACACAGAAGATAGACAGAAGAGACGAAGATCAGATGAAACACAGAAGAAACACAGAAGAGACGAAGATCCAGCGAAGAAACGTTACAGGAACACAGGGAGGTACACAGGTTACAGATAGTCATTTACACCACGAATCATCGAACTTCCATCATAGACCCTCTTCATCTGTAACCTGTGTACCTCCCTGTGTTCCTGTAACGTTTCTTCGCTGGATCTTCGTCTCCTCTGTGTTTCTTCTGTGTTTCATCTGATCTTCGTCTCTTCTGTGTATCTTCTGTGTTTCATCTAAGTTTCTTCACAAGTCCCGTGTTTCATTTATATTTCATCCTTAAACTTTTACTCGGGTAACTTTTTTCATTGTTTTTTTTATTATTTATTTTAATTTTGTCCTATTTTAATTAAAGGAGTGCTATTCATCTTAAATAATATATAAATTATCACTACTCCTAAGTTTATAATATATTTATCTTGTAATACTCCTTCATCATGGACAACAGTATTTCTGGTTATCGCGCACGGTTAATTCAAACTGGTTTTTCAGGAAGACCCTCCTCTAGAAATCTGTTAAGAGAACTAAGGTAATGTTTGTCGAACGCCTGATCTTCCATTGACTTATAAGTGCTTCAACACTTTATTGACTATGCAAACTCGCATACACTAATGTAATTAGGACCAAGGGAGTCCAATGAAGTATTAAATACATGTTTCTACTTCATCGGCGAGTGTGTGTAAATATAAACAAAAGCTATGAGCTCTTAATGTCAAGGAAATTTTTCACACCAACATTTTCAACGTTAAGTGATTAACAAAAGCTTCAAGTGAAAAATGGGCGGCTTACGTATACATTGCCCATCCATTAAATTCTTTTAAAATAATTTACCCCCACCCCCCGAAAAAAAAAACCCTTGAAAAATTTATTATCAATACCTTAATCCCAAGATTTATCACCATCTAATTGGTTGCCAACGAAGAACCTTGTCTCTTCTGGAAAGAAAAATTCCTTCCACTAGTTTTCGTGGGAGGCTTTTGTTTTCGCTCATATTTATCGCCATGAGAGAGAGACGTGCCTACATGGCGGTGCGAGTTCTTTACGAGTGGATTGGAATTTCTTGGAAACCGTTCACGGTCTGTGAATCCTGGTGACGGCGAAAAGAAAATAAATTAATCCGCGCCAACGCCTACCCCCTCTTCTCTGTCTCGTCGAATAATGATAAGGACGTCAAAGACAAAAGAGGCAGAGTGTAGTGAAGAGGATTTATGGGAAATGCACAATGTAAATAAACACCTCGTCACGTGACCGCACCGCCATGTGGCGCTTTCGCTACCCCATCTCCTTCCCTCCTTAAAAGTTTCCCGTCGAGTTTGCTTGAGAGGCTCTTCAATGTAAACGATCCCTTAAGCCACTCCTTTTAGCCTCAAATTATGGTGGTACTTACTAGGTCAGGGTCAACGTATAGATATCATCTGAGATACCACATATTGTAATCCATCCTCTGGAAGGGTTCTGGGCCTACACTTTTTAAAAGACTTAAGCCGCATCAGTTGACTTCTCGGTAGAACATTCATTGACCAAAAAAATCGATACACCCCGAAAAAATGAACTCATCATAACGACAGTTCAAACTAAATAGCTGTTTCGAAACGGCCTGGAAGTGCAGGACTCCGCTGTTATTGCCACGACAACCAAGACATATTATCTGGGGTGTCATTTCGTTTGATAGCTTTACCCTTGATAGTCTTCCGTGATATTCTCAGCACAATAGTACCTTGAGGACATAGTACATCCCGTTATGGTCCGTTTCCTTAGCGGTATCCGATTTACAAGACGTTCCAACAATTCTCGAAATATTCTCTAAGGGGATAGGATCTGGGTTGTGGGAAGGCCTCAGTAAACAACGCGTCATTTTCGTGCTCGCTGAACCACTGTTGTGCCATCACGTTCAACAATGATCAGGAACAATGTTGATGTAGTCTCTAGAACTAGCTGAAGGCGACTTCCAAATATATCAGGGACCAGTTTTCTAAGAGCAGGAGAAGCTCTATAGCACGACACCACCATCAGAATCATGAATTGTCTCGATGACGCATGCTGGATCCATTGCTTCATTGGTCTCGCTAAACTCTGCCTGCTGTCGATACTAAACAAGGGCAGAGCTGATCGCATCTAGATTAGAGAGAATGGAAACGTGTGGACAATGAGTCTCGTTACACACTTTAGCGGTCTGACACCGCACTTGGTTATGAAGAGGAACGCCCGGTGAATGGTACATGCCGGATGTTATTGTACTAAATTTCAAATTTGGTAGTGGTAATTTTTTGGTGTTTTTCTTGGAATGGTCTAGATATTTTGGGTCATGAGGAGGAACTAATGCCGAAAAGAAGAAACGATTAGGTAGGCTAAAGTATACAACTGCACGTACCGAACGCACAATCGCTCATCTTGCAACTATTAAGAGGTACAACGTTAAACGATTTCAGCTCATCTAAATCGACAGTCCATCCACGAGATTTAACTTGACATTCTGGACAATTCTTCTCTGCTTACCAATGTGAGAATAGCTTGACATGGTCTACTTGATTATCAAAATGACTTTGCCCCATCCACAAATCGAGGTCTGAACGTTGGACAATTTGAATTGCCAGATTCCCGATCTCACCCCAATGAGTTAGAACGTCAAGTTTATTTGAGGGATGAGCTAGTAGGTCGACTTCAATGTGTGCTTTGGCAGCTTCTAATTTTTCGGCTGTAGCTTTCCACAAGTTTATTGAAAGTCTTCCTAGATGAGTAGAATAAGCTGTCCTATCTGCTGAAGTAGGTCCGACGTTGTATTAAACTTTTGATAAGGTAGTGTAATCAAAAATTGATTAGATTCATACGGTACGGGATTAAGTTTAAACTTAGAAGAATTGCAGGTCTATAAGAATCTGAAACCAGTTGATGGGGAGCCATCTAAACAGTGAATTAGTAATGGACTGGGAGAGGGGCGAGATGGGCCATTATAAGGCATGGATCATTCTTCCCGTGGTGATACAAGGTATGAATCACCTAACTTCGGTGAACGGACCGACATCTAAACGCAAACGTGGGCTAGGGACGCGCGCTTGGGCATCCATGGTGAGAAACATGTCGAGAAGCACCACCTAGCGTCGAACGCAGTAAACTGAAGCAAAAAATCGTTTATAATTTTTTATAGAATTCCATTTTTTGGTATAAATATAACACGATTCCATTGAAATTTTAAATTTTGGTCGATAATTTCTATATAAAAAAATGCGAAAAATAGCGCTTTTGCACTCCTCTCGCGCCGGCCATCATTTTTCCGGAAGTGACGTGGACCGAGGTTAGCCACTGGGGTTTAATGTTTTAATGATAATCCCAATTGTTTGTAAGCTTCCACAGCGTGATTTTTTTAAGAAAACTAACTAAAAAGAGTTTCTAAATATTAGTTTGGTCATAATAACATAAATATGAATCTCCTTTTTTAATGAAAATAAAATAAAAATTAAATTAAATAAATAAATAAATAAATAAATAAATAAATAAATAAATGAAATTCACCAATGTAAGTTCTAATGAAAGAGGGGATTAATAAAGGAGATTCACATGTTATTGAAATATTATCAAACCACTCCTTTTATTATATAATAATTACTTTGCTCATTTTAATTCATTTAATGTACTTTATGTAAAGGAATATTTATTGAAATGTGTATAACTTTTAAAGCGAAGTCACAAATGGATGATTTTAAATAAAAAAAGAAAAAAAATGAAGCATTTTTATATCACCCTTATTCTCAAAATGAAAGTTTAAGTTTTATCACTTAGAAGAAACATTCTTATGGGCAAAACAAATTCTGACGTCTCAAACTGCTCCACGCAAATAAAACTCCATAGACGTGCAGGAAAAATGAGTCTATTTAATTTTTTTTGGTAGGAAAAAAAACCGAAATTGGAAAGAAAAAATTGCTAAAATGTGTTGTCATCAGGAGCAAATCTGTATGCAAAATTTAACAGCGAATGGAAAAGCGGAAGTGCTTCAAAATTCGACTGAAAGGTTCCGTACCATCTCACAAGATCCAAGAGCGAGTTAATATAAGGTTGGTAATAATAATAATAATAATAATAATAATAATAATAATAATAATAATAATAATGAGACATTACATAAATGACACTGAATGAATTTGGAACCTTTAATTTGTTTACTAAAAAATCACACTATGAAAGCTTTCAAACAATTAATGCTAATTATTTCTCTAATTTACTGTGCTGACATGGATTTTACCGTCATGCCCCAGCATTAAAAATTAGCTCTCTCCTGATATTTTCTCGCTTACTGAGTAGATATTTTTACGACCAATCTTCCTGAATGGTAAATCGCATATTCATCATGCCTCATTCTTCTGTAGTATTTGGCTATAAGAAAACAGGTAGTGATAATAATTTATCATTTCATCAATTTCTTGAGCATGAATTAGTTAGAAATTGATAATTTTCGGTCGAAGAGATAAGTGGCTTCCGACCGCGACTAGTCGACTCTGCTCCGCTCACTTTGAAAAGAACCGTTTTGCTATTGATCCTGTCGTATTAATATAGGTATTAATTAAGCTCACTATCTATTTGCGAAGGCTATGTAACTAAAGAGATATCCGGAGAAAATGCAACTACACGTTTTGAAGTATTCAGATGGCCACGTTCGTTTGGAAATGATGAGAAACGTAAAAAAAGAGCTCGTTTTCATTTCTAAATACTACTTTCGAGAAATTAAAGTTTTCAATAAATAGACGAACTCAGAGCTGCTGCTATTTCATCAAGGGAAATTATTTTGTTCATTAAAGCATTTAATGGAAGCCAACCATAAATAGAGCGGGGAGGGGAGGACTGGCAAAAACTTGATTATGATTTGAAGCGACTTTATTGGTGAAAATTCACAAATAGAAAAGGGGAGGTGGGACTAATTATATTGGCCATTGCTTTTAGTGTTTAACTAAGAGCGCATTAAGTAATCTAATTAACTAAGTAAATGGTACTAACTGAAGCAATTTTTTGTTTAATGTTTTGTCATTTAAACTGGCTGAAATAGTTATATTTAGTGATGATCGTAAATTAAAATATATCAATGTAATAAAATACATTTGATAACTTGAAATTTGGTTCGTTTTTCCATAAATTTTAGTTATGATCAAATAAATAAAGAAAATTGCTTCAGAGAATTTTAATTAGTTTTAATAAAATTTTACAGTATTTGAAACCACAATGTTCTTGTGAAGGAAAAATTTTTCGAATGGCTGTCACAACGCAACTTGAAAGATTTTATTTTTCTTCCCATATCCAATGGACAAATTGTCTGTAACTTGTATATGCCCAAGCTGGTCACTTTTGTATGCGATGGTTGCTACATCGTAATCCAGGCAGATTTTTGATAACACGGAATTTTCAGTGATGCACAATGCATAATGCTGATCGACCTCGGCATAATCACGGCTGCATACGTTCTCTTGTTATGTTGCCATATCGTCACATATTGTGCACTGATACCTAATTTAAAAATTATTATCATGAAATTTGTTCACATTTAAATAATATATGAATTATTAATTGTAGTTGACAATTTGTTGCGGGTGGTACATTTTCCGTCGATTCGGCGACACCGGATTCTTCATCTAATGACGGCTGATCGCGCGGGAGAGGCTCTAAACTATCTGGTTTCACGCCTGAACCATCCAAATCATCCACAACGTTCTCCAAATCGTTGTTCAATTCATTATGTAGATAGTTGTTAAAATAAGCCTCCATATTAAATTCATTTTATATCTCATGTTGTATTGTATATTGTTAATTATTCATAAATGTCCATAATCCTCCAAAGCCTCCTTATCTTTGTAAGTCTCAAAACTGATATCTGAATCGCTGCTTTCATGTCCAGACATTATGAAAAATTGTAGTGAACGCAGTACTGAGTGAATGTATAGTAGATCTATAGTGAATGTTAAAGCTTCACTGCAAAACTTGCCGGGAGCAATCCTCGGACTATGTCACGCCTCCACCTAAGATGGATGCCTCCCGATTTCAAATCGCGCTCGGAATTTTCGTTTTTTCACACATTTAGGATTCGAATTAAAAAAAATTAAGTATGCTACGAAGTTATTAATGCGTTAGTCTTTCGATTTAAATAAAGTTGTATGTGACCGTAGAGTTGTCCTTTAAAAATTGGAGAAAATGACGACGGAGACTCATGGAATGTTAGTGGAAGTGGTACTGGGCAAATCTGCTTTATTTTACTGGTTTTGGAATGTTTCTTGGTGGGGGTGTTCTTAGCCCACTTTGCCGTTTAGATATCGATCTATTTACCGAACTTTTTAGACACACCTTGCATCATGACGGACCACAAACTATTTACTAAAAATTGCTTAAAAGAGTTTAGTTATTAATATTTTGTAGAAGCACCAGAATTGCTCAGTTTGTTACCGAAGAGAGAGCAGGTTCAGTAGTAGTTTGGTTGTCATTGAGAGTGTATTTATGATGGTGTAAATAAGGAGTGAAGGAGGTTAGAGTAGTACGTGGTAATGGCTTCGTGGTTATTCCCTAGAGGCCCTTCCAGTCAATTGCTCACGTTGACACCGACCGATTAGAGTTCCAAATTCTCGGGGATAATCGCCTCTTTCTTGTCACCGCGGCTGCCTTTGGCGCTCTTTTCCCCGCACCATCAGTCAGAAAGATCCCTGGAGATTTGAACTTTGCTCGACCATTAAGAAGATCACCGACTTTACTCTCAGGTGTGTTCTTAGGCTTTTTTTTAAGAATGTAGACTTTAGAGATTTGGCGCATTTTGTTCTTTGAATATTTTGATGAGAAAATTCAATTTGGGCTTGTATTGAACTTCAGCGGAATGCGGTTGGAACTAGAGGGTGGAGGCGCCGTCGTAAATTCTGCAGCGATCTGTCTATAATTAATGGTTCGTAATGATTTCGCTTTTGTTTATTGGAATCGAATGTTCATTTTATGCGAGCGCTGTTGTCGAGTGAGAGGTCGTTTTCGGATCCGATAAAATTGAATTTATATTTTTAATGAAGGCCATTGCACGTTTGTGGGCTGGATTGGAGCATGGTGTCTATTAGCATAAAATTTCATTTTGTGGTTAATTAATTTTCGCTAACACGCGAGGAGTAATGGAGAGTGGTGTACTCTTGTTTATGATTCATTAGGTTCGGCGTGAAAGATGAGCTTCGCAAAAATTATTGACTGAGATTGAAATTTTGAGTTGTTTTGAAATTATTCATACACGCACACAGGCCGATGAATTAGAAAGTTATGTAAATTGTTTTTATGCAAATTAGTTTGAGGTCAAATGATACAAAGTGGGTCTGCGCATAGAATTTGACCAGCATGGGAAAAAAATAAGGACTTAACTGATTTCCAAAAGAGACTACCGTAAAAGCGCAAACAAGCGCCGCATCTTATTTACCGCCGCACCAATTCTACACTAAGGTAATAAGCGCAGCAATTATCAAAATTGTCGATGTGCCACCGAGTTGATTTCAATTGATTTCAATGCATAAAGTACTACACCGTAAACGCACTGTGATGTCATTGGCAGACACATTCTACTGTTTCAGGTGATTGGTAGATCCATTCTGAGTAATATATATCGCTTATAATAGTCTCTGCAAAATGAAGATCTAGACCTAGGAAGTCTATTTACAAGTAGCATAGGCTTTGTGAAGAGAGTTTGTGAGTGCAATAATTGCAATAACTTTGTGTATCGCCGCCTTACAACAGTAGCCAAAGAAGCCCTAGCGATTCTGTTGAGAAAATACAAGGGGCGTTCAAATATGACCTGGACTTATTTTTTGTAAATTTCATTGTTGTAAAAATCTAAATGTTCATTGGTGGGATGGCAACTATCGCCTGTCATACAAATACAGCACCACTCATCCGGGTGCCATGACAACCGATTGTTTGTTTAAACAAAATGGCGGACAGCGATGTGTCGACCAAAGCGAAACAACGAATAATCATCAAGTTTCTCCACAACGAACGTGTGAAGGCATCTGAAATTCATCAGATACTTCAAATACAGTTCCCCGAGTCATGCTTGTCTCGATCATCCGTCTTTGCTTCATGCCAAAAGTTTGAAGGAGGGCGAGATTCCACCGGCAATGAATCTCATAAGGCAAGGCCAGCAACTGCTGTCAATTTTAGCTTCATCGCACGAACAAATGAGCTGATAAGGGACAACAGGCGGATTCATGTCCGAGAATTGGCTTCAATACTGAACATCAGCACTGGCAGTTTGGAGACCATCATCCACGATAAGCTGAAATTCAACAAGGTCTTTGTCAGGTGGGTCCCTAAGCAACTCTCTGGGGATCACAAAACCGCTACGAAGGTGATGATGATTCTGATTTTGATAAACAATTGTAAATAATCCATGATTGTATCGTTTGTTCAATGAACAGTGTACATTATTTTATAATTTTGCCAATTTTTTTTCACCACATCTTTCTTCTATCTCTTGAGAAAAATAAGCGCCGCACCGAATTTGCTCTGAATCCGCATCTTTCTACGGTACCCATTGTTGGTGCTTGTCTAACTGGAGCCACGAATGAAACATCGAAGCAGTTGAGTGGATTCTCGAAAGGTGCGAGATCGAAAGTTTTAAGTTTTTTATTTTCTATAAAGCTTTTTTAGTTTTCTATTTTTGGTATTAAAGAGTTTAATCAAACATCTTTAGTTTTTGAACTCACATGTGTGTTTTGACTTGCTTGTTCTGAAGTTGTATTAAGAGTTGCTGCTGCTCGACTGGGGTTCTCCTGCTCACCACTACACCCAAAGCTGGATTTATAAATTATTCCTACTTGACGGAGGCTTATAGTGAGCGCATTTATCAAGACGACGAGGAAAGCGCTGGAAACATTCTTCGAAAACGGGAGAGTCGATCCAGAAATTTGTGAACAGTCTGTTAGACGAGCTGACGTATCGGCGTCCCTTGTAACTGATTACGGTGTCGCTTTCTATTAGAGGAGGAGGAGGCAAAGGAAGAAAAAGCGACGGCGATATTAAAGAGGAGAAGAAAATCTCCGGCGCTCCTTTCAGGCCAGTGTTTTATCGATTGTTGATGAGTCTCTTTGGAGTCCATTGATTCATTTGACCTCTCAATCCATCAGCAGGGGGGAACTCCTTCCGACCAGCCATTAACGTTTCCAAATGGCGTAAAGAGGAGAGATTGATCCATGGGCTCTCTCAGCGAGGAAATTTGAGTAAATCCAGGAAGACGACAGGTTGATTGAAAGGAGGAAACTGGAGAGAGAGCTCTTCTTGTGGATTGAGTCGCCTAATGGAAGGGAATCTTGTATAGAAACTTGGAAAGGTCTTTATCACACCTGTCAAATGAATAAGCAATTGTGGTCTCACTGTGTGTAATCGATTAGCAATTTTAAGATCTGCTATACTGTAGGCCACTCTGTTGTCAACTTTTCTCGTCATTTCTTTCAAGTCTGCGGAGATATCGATGTTTGCACTGCGTAAACATATACACTAGGACCCCATTTAGGCCCCTTATTATAGCATATATACGTGTTGGCATAGTCAGTAAAGTATTAAAGCATTTGTAAGTCAATGGAAAACCAGGTGTTCACGAAATATTCCCTTAGTTCTCGCAGCAGATTTATTTGAACAGGTTCTTGCTGTATAGATACGTCAGGTTCTTGCTGTATTCCCAATCATTTTCTATGGGATTGAGATTTGGACTCTGTGCGTTCAAGATAAACGACAGAATTAATCTTCGTGCTCGCTAAATCCTACTGAACCAACCGTGCGCAGTGAAAAGAAGAAACTGTCCCAATGCATGAGTTCGTCGGCAACACTGTTCAGGTAATCCCGGAGTCGGCAAACTACGGCCCACAAGCCAAAAATAAATTTACAAAAGTATCATTGACTTTGCACCTTTGACCCTCAGGCACTAAATATTTTACCATTTGGCCCTTTACAAAAAAAGGTTGCTGTTCCCTGAGATAGTCCAATATCAGCGGACCAATTCAATACCAGCGGAAGAATCTCCATACCATAATATCATGATGGATCCATCGCTTCATGGAGGTCCTGCCAAACCCTCAGGCTACCGTCGACGTATAAAAGACTGTTTAAGCTCATGATTCGTTAAGCCTAGTACATGTATGCACTTGCTGCATTTGCCCATTTCATATCAGCGAATGGAAACATGTGTGGACGGATCGCTCGAATCAAAATTTGCCTCGAGGCTAGCAATGGGCAGAATCTTTCGGAATGCGGTTTTTTGTCATTCACATCAAAGGATGTAACAGTCCAGGGGGGTTGAGATCTGGCGAGTTAGATGGCCACAGATCTGGCGGTGTGATCATGGGGCGTAGCCCTGGGTGTGATGCAGATGGGTTACCATTCACTCTTGTGCTGTCACAGCTTTATGTGCAGGTGCAGAGTCCTGTAGAAAGATATATGGCCTACCATTGCGAACGCTTCACCGCTGTTTGCAGCACGGCAATGCAGCCAGCAGAATTCACCCGAATACGCTGTGGAAAGAAGTGGGGTGGCATGACGTGTTCTCCGCTACTCACCGCCCCTAAAACAATCACAGTTGCGGGAATTACGTGGGACATCCCAGGGATCCGCACATAACCGTCTGTCATTTCGCCGGTTCATCTTTTGTCCTGGTCAAAAATTGTTTCGTCGAAAAAAAAAACAACAAACAGAGCATGGCAGGTTTCTTCTTGATGTTTGACCTTAATTAATAACCATTTTGCTCGAAGCAGTCGTTGTTCTTGTGTCTTCACCGACGTATACTGCCCTTTCTTCAGGATGTACGATTTATAGCGAAGTCCTACGAATCTCAAGCACCACAGCGTGGATTGTGGCTTCGGAAACCAGGAAATCTCGGGCGATAGCTGTGATGGACATTCCTGGGTTCGCATCGATAAAGTTTTGCACCTGTTGTACAAATTGTGGTGTTCTCATGCAGTTCATACCTTGTGCGTGCTCTTTGCGCTTTCTACCGCCTGAGGCTTCCAACTCCTTCCGAAATTTTATCACAAACGATCTGGCGACTTTCAAAAATATTGCAATTTCGATATTGCTCTGTTGTGCGCATAGCGCAAAGATCACGGCGTGTTTTTTCATTTCTTGAGTTATCTGATAATTTGCCATTGATGCTCTGTAAAGATGAAAGTACAGATATTAGTGTAACATAACTGCAGGCGCTCAAATACCCTGTGTCCTCAGATACCCTAAGCACCCTGTATATATTTTAAATATATTTTCCAATGAATGTAACCATTACTAAGAGAAATTTATATATTCTTAAGAATAAATAAATAAATAAAAAAATTGATATGGCGGAATGGTACATTCGCACAGGCCTACCACGAGATAATGATACGGAATCAAAAAAAATTACGGGGCTGTGTTGGGACACGACCGCTAGTTAAATCGTAGAATACGTCTTGAGGCCACATGGCGAATAAGAAAAAAACTTTGTGCAACTCAATTAAAAAAATTAATTTCTGATATAAAATGTTCACACAAAAAATGTACTTGCAATTCATCATAAATTGTTAACCAAACCTTTATGGCATTCCTAACTTACAAATCACTGGTCAATGATAAGAGGAGTATGTTAGAAATGGCAACAGACAAGAACCAATATTTCGCGCAAACATCAAATTTAATAGGTGATTCGATGGGTTTGAAATCTAAATTAAAATGTTTCTTCATGCAGCTAAGAGCGTATAAATTTAATGTAGCATCTACATTGATAATGCTAACTGTCATAATTGCATATTAGCATCCACCTCCATATTATCACTGACTGGTCTAGTTGTTGGTGAATATTTCATTATCGCACTGAACAACCACATTTCCATATCAGATATCGATACTTCAGGATGAATATACACTGAGTGGCCAGATTATTATGACCACCCCATCAGTACTTCGTTGGGCCACCTTCTGCCTTCAATACTGCGGCGATTCGTATTTACTCCACGAGATGTTGAATAGTGATGCGAGGAATCTGACACCATGAATGCTGTTGTCAAGTGCTTTCTGGCCACAATCCGCTTCAAACCCATTCAGTCACTATCAGTGAGCTTTGACTTTCGGGCAATGTTGTACTTGGGAGATGATGTCTTTCCCTGCTTCTTATAGGCTGTCATAACAGTCTTTGCATGAACCACCTGTCTGATGGCTCTTTCAATTTTCTCCCACAAATGCTCAATTGGATTGAGATTTGGTTATTATGGGGGCCACCTAAGCCAGGTTCGTTGTCATTCGTGGCGATCGCAACAATCTCGTCTTACTATCATTTTCAATTATGGAATCAACATAGAGGTTAAAGCATAAAAATTTTTTTTGCAGCAATCAACGCAGAGGAATAGTTTGTTCTTGAAACTATTCCTGCAACATACGAGTAGCTTGGCATGCCGCATTGTCACGTTGGAAGAAGCCATCTCCATTGCGATACACCAGCAACATGATTGCATGAACTTGATCAGCAAAGATATTTAGGTATGTTCTGATATTCAGACGTTTTTCTACACAAATTAAAGGATCCATATTATGCCAGGAAAATATGCCCCAAACCATGACTGCCCCCACGAGCTTGAACGATTGTACTCATGCATGTGGTGTCCATGCTTTCATGCAGTTGCCGTGAAATTCTCATTCTGTTATCTGCATGATGCAACTGAAAACGTGGTTCATCAGACCACATCACTTTATTCCGATGCTCAACTGTCCAATCCTTGTGTTCCTGTACGAATTGGAGACGTTTTATTTTGTTAACTGCAGAAAGCAAAGGTGTTCGAACTGGCCTTTGGCTCCCATCGAACAGTGCTTTCAGAGATCATTTGAGAGGATCCCTGATAAAGATCTGTAGTAATTTGATGCGCTGTTGCCGTTCTGTTGTCTTGTACCTGTCTTGCCACTCTCCTTTCTGCCCGACCATTGACAGTTTTCCGGCAGACAGTCCAGTCTGTAACAATTTTACAGCAGCTGCTCTTGAACATTTAAAGAATGCAGCCGTTTTACTCTCCATGGCTCCGAGCGCCAACAATCATCAAAGGCTGCTAATCGCGTTGTTTACTTATAATATTCTTAAACAAATTACTTCCAATGTCGTGGTAAACAACCTGCATGCCTATTTACACTAGTCCGGCTCTTTAGCAACTTCAGCGCGAAATCATAGCTAATTTGCCTACAAACATCAGGTGGTCATAATAATCTGGCCACTCAGAGTAAACAATTCAGGGTATAGATTTCACAAAAAAACCATTGTACAAAGCTTTAACTATGCAAATATCATTGACATCAGCGTCCATCAGTCGTCTATAGTAGATCAGTCTTTCAGTATAGGTTCACATTTGTTAGAGAGTTACATTTCAAAAAATTGCAAAAACGCCTGCTCTCCTATAACTTACAATACCATAGTTTTGAATAGTTATAAATTTGTTCAACACAGCATGAAATCTTTCACGCAGGACTGATGAAAGTGTTGAAGCTAAGATATCACACTTCTGTTTCTTGGTTGCTTCAAGTTCTTCTCAAAACAAAATCTATCACATCCAAATTCATTGTTTTTGAATGTAGAAGGAAATATGAATTTCGTGTCCCAAACTGTCGCATATACAGGGTGAGGCATTTATCTTGAGACAACTGGATATCTCGGAAACTAAGCATCGTACGAAAAAATGTCCAAAATCAAAAGTGAATTATTTCGCGGGGTAAATTCATTAGCTAAAAAAGTACCCGTCCCCCTTGTGAGGGGTGCTGGGGGTAGTGAGTAACTTTGAAATCTTAAATAAGAACCTCTATTTTTAATGGATTATTCAGATTGTACATAATATTCGAGAAATGTTTTATTCTTGCTGTTTTTTCAATTGACCCAACCGTTTAGGAGATAGAGGCCCTGAAAGTTTTGAACTTTTAAAGTTTGAACACAATTTTATCGATGAAGACAAAAAGATAGAGAGTGTGTAATACAGACATTCCTATTCCACTTTTTAATGGTCTTTAAGAATCCGAAGTCAGAATTTCAAAAATCGAATATTTTTCAATTCACACGCATTGACTCTGTCTCCATAGGACTGCTGCCCCCAAAAGATTACTTGTGCATATCTTAGATACTATTAAATACTGGGGTTTAATTTTTAAGCTGTTTTATAAAGCGCAAAAATATAAAACAAATGACACCTTAGGTGTGCTATCACAAAGGAAGCCGGAGCCAGATTAAATTAATCTCTGCCAGAGAGCAGATTTTCTGACTCAACTTTGTACTTCGATTGCATCAGCCGATTGCGTCAGCATGAAGTCGGTCAAAGTCTAAAGCATGCTTGTTTTATATACCATCGAATGCAATATCATTCATTTTTCTATCATTAATAGTTTTAACTTTATTAAGGTTTTCGTGATCAACACTTTTCGTGACGTTCACGATTTAAGCGTGACATCCCAGTATCGAAATATAAGACGTATTCTACGTCAAAAAGAAAATTGTATTTTTCATTAAGAGGAAGCTCTTCATGCCGTTTATATTGTGTTTGCAGCTTTGAAATGAATGTTTCTGCCATTTCTTCATTTTTTCAAAAAAAAATTAATTTCTTTAAAAAGGCTTAGCCCATTTCCATAAAAAATGCCTGTGTATAGTTTTTTATGAACCCCACTCTCTAAATTTATATAAAAAAATTAAAACAGTTTAAAAAAAATTGACGGTAGGGGGGGGGGGGTCTTGGGGGAGGGGTTAGTAAATAACTCCAAAACGGTTCATCACCTAACAGCCAAACAAGTCATTTACAAAAAAAATTCGCCTTAA
This sequence comes from Rhysida immarginata, assembly GCA_023313115.1. NCBI lineage: Eukaryota > Metazoa > Arthropoda > Chilopoda > Scolopendromorpha > Scolopendridae > Rhysida > Rhysida immarginata. The sequence continues at coordinate 1,099,871 of JAHWFO010004499.1, read as the reverse complement.
TAAGAGGAGTATGTACATGTCGAGATTATTGAGTTTGGTTCGCTCGTTTGAACGGTACAGCCATTTTTTAATTTTTAGAAAATAATTAATATTTCGAAAAAGGCTTACCCAATTGACATAAAATATACACTAAGGCACAATTTAAGAAAACCTCTAAGTATGTATAATTTTTATTTGGTTCGGCTATTTTCCGTTTCATAGGAGTTAGTTGCACAAAATTGATTACATACATACATATATCCGTACATACAAACGTACATACATATGTACAGACGAAAATTTTTTATTCAAAATTTCAACATATCTTTACGAATCATGAGTTTTTAAGTCGATTTCAGCAAAAAAAAAATTTAGAGTTTCTGAAACGAAAACAAAGGCCTTCATTCTTAGAGAGTGGTAGGTCAATAAATGGTTAATATAAATATTAAGCAAGGGGTCAAGACTCATAACGGAGAGATGCTGCCTCCACCCCCCCCCCCTCCTCCTAGAGGGAGGAGACCGAAGCAAGGGGTGCTTCCCGATAGTTCCTTTCTTCGAGTTTCCTGGTGCAACGCAGTGATGATACAAGAGAGTACAAACATGCGCTTACAACTTTTCGTTGCAAGAAACGGAAATACATTACGAACAATTGAAACAAGTTTGTACTACTGTAGGCGTCACGTGCTCAATCACGCCATTCAGACACCACTGTAGAGGAACTTTTCCGTTCTTTACAGAAATCAGATTGGTATTTGCATGCGACTACCGATTTGGATCCGCTTTATTTCCCGGCGCACGGTTCTTCCAGATTTGAATCAGAAGCAGCTTCGGTTAAAATCATTTTGTCAATTGTTCCTCAGTCCTCTTTCTTCGTATAAGGTCTCGCTCATGATTGATTACTTTGAGTCACATTTACCCTATTGCTTTTAGACAGAGACTGGATCATTTTTGTCCAAGGGTTGATTGCTTCATTGTTTTCAATTGTGGCTCCAGCTAGACGATCACCAACAATGAGTCTATTTTCGAAGTCACTTAGGTCCTTCTCCCCCCCCCCCCCCCATGCTGATCTTGTTCTGTGATTAGACTCGCCTAACTAGTTCGTAAATAAGTACACACTTGAATCGGATGATCTATATAGGGTCCTAATTTAATGTTAAAAAGTGCGTGCTGTAAGAAGTAGAGTTTTGGCATGACCTGTTAGCCAGTTGGTTACAGCTGTTTCTGTTAGTCGACTAAAGGTAGGCTCTGCGATTTTTGAAATGAATAAATAATATCGAACAAAGTGTTCGCCTCTAATTTTGTGTTGCCAACGAAATTTCTTGTGCTGAAAAGTTGAAAAAGACGATATTTGTAAAATGTTTGGATTTTGAACCGTCATACACAGATCCTATACACGAATTTTTGACCATAAACTCAAAGTGTCATCGACCAAGCATCGTATTCGCCAGATATAAACCCATGTGAGAATTTTCCCTGCTCTCGAACTGAAATCACCTCTTCGAGCAAGACGTTTTGACTGGCCATAAAACAAAAATCGTAGAAGATGCCGAAGGCCCTACAGGAAAAATGGCTAGAAGAAGTGTTTCGAGGACTAGATTATTCGTTGGCATCATCAGTGTATCGCTTCAAATAGTGCGACGAAATAAATTGGGATAATTTAACCAATATTTTGTGTTTTATTGAATAATTTCTGGTGTTTGTTCTGGTATTACATCCATATAGTGTTGCTCAAGAAAAGCGACTTTGCTGCTATCTGAAGACCCCCTCCCTCATCAGTAATGAGCTCGAAACCCAGAGATCAGATGCTTCGTTTTGTCAAAGTCACTCAAAGCTGGAACCCACTAACTGGAAAAATGGATTTCAGTGTCCTCAAGATAAGGGTCGTATGGCACCACAAGGACAACAACACGAAAAAAAATTCTTTTTTTTTATGCCACTCAAATACGGAAAGCTCTCATCTTAAGATTCCTCATCAAAAAGCATACACTCGAAACCTTTTGTCTTCTTCTAATGGCGTTTTCGTTTACTTAGCCAGGACAGGTAAAAAACTGAAAACAGTGTGCGCAAAAGACAGACGACGGAAGAGGAAACCCGATCGCTTTTCATTACGCAAACAATTAGCCGAACGCAAATTTGCGGCCGAGCACCAGCAACGACAAGGTTTCCGTCTGAAGAAGGAAGGAAGGAGGTTCCTCGATTAAGGGGTAATTGGACGCAAACATCCTGCGAGAACAACTAAAAATCTCCACTTCCCTAACTCCTCCCCCCCAGAAGCAAACCTTGGCCGTCCTCGTTTGTAATCTACACCAAAACACCGATTAAGGTTTCAACTTAACAAGGCAGAGAACACAAACAGACACAGTCAGGACAAAAAAAGTCTTCAGAAGACGACAACAACAACAAGTTACGAGAGAGAGGAACGACATCTCATGTTCAAGTGCGCTGTTAAAATTTATCGATCCTCAATTTGATAGTTGACTTTCAAATTCGCCGAATTTTCTTCCTCCTGTCGAAAATTCCCAAACGTATAGACACGCGAGTAACTGTCGTACGATTAGGTTTCGAACGGTCTCCATTCCTTCAATTAGCAACGTACATTCTAAACTGGGTATTTCCCATATGCTCTAGCCATCGCTTTTCATTATGGCTTAGATTAGATTCACAATCTAGGACACAACCCTTCAAAAAAAATTATTCAAATTAAATTTGCATCAAAATTTTGGCAAAGAGATTGTGCATAAACCACGTGGCCAAAAACTAGCATTTTTTATCCCCCCACTGTGGCTACGATGTGAAAAATCTCTAGCCCTCCTAAAAACCACATGGTCATTACCTCACTCCATTTTTAAAGTTTTAAGAAGGTTCCTGGTCGTCATAGTCAATTTTGGTCACATTCACTTCGTCCCAAGATCGTTTTTCAATCAGTTGCTTATTTGATCTATATACAGGGTGTAACTAAAGGTGTGTTACAAACTTTGGGGAATGATAGAACTGGTCAAAATAAGCATTTTTTGTTCTATGAACATTGGTCCACAACTGCATTGTTTAAGAGTTATAGCAACTGTTCAAAATGACGCCCTTCAGCGTCAATGCAGGCTTGCATTCGTCGCTGTACGTTGCAAGACACCCGTTGCAGCATCTGCTGGGAGTCCCTGATGTTGTCTGCTGCTACAGCCAATCGTGCGATGAGTTCCTCCACTGAATTAACCATTGTTTCGTAGATCAGGGACTTTAGGTGGCCCCACACAAAGAAATCCAATGGTGTTAGGTCTGGTGATCGTGGCGGCCAGGTAACTGGACCACCTCGTCCAATCCAACGATCGCCAAACGTATCAGTGAGGAAGGCCCGGACATGCTGTGAGAAATGTGGAGGTGCACCATCATGTTGGAACCACATTACTTGACGGATGTTAAGAGGTATGTCATCCAACAGTTCAGGCAGCACCTCCTGAAGAAAGACGAGGTAGGTTTGTGCATTCATACGAGCTGGGAGAATGTACGGCCCAATGAGGCGATTGCCAACAATACCAGCCCACACGTTGACAGAAAATCGTTGCTGGAAGCGCCTTGTCGAAATGGCATGTGGGTTGATACGGTCCCAAACATGGATATCCTGGTGGTTGAAAATGCCTTCCCTGGTGAAGGTTGCTTCATCAGTGAACAGCACCTGCTGTGGGAATGCTGGTTCCTCTCTACAACGTGCAAGAAACCATCTGCAGAATGCCATACGTGGTGCAAAGTCAGCAGCTCCAAATGCTTGCACTCGTTGCATACGAAACGGATGAAACAGTTGGTCATGCAGAACTTGCCAAACAGACATGTGATCTGTGTTCATGATGTGTGCAAGCGCACGGATGCTACATGTTGGTCTTTCGTGAACTCTACGAAGCACAGCTTCTTCGAATTGAGCGGTACGACGGGTGCGAGCGCGACCATGCTCTCCACGCATCACAGCTACACTTCCTGTTGCTCGTAGACGTCGCACAAGCCGAGCAAACATTGTGTGAGCTGGCTGACGACGTTGTGGAAACTGCCATCTGTACAGACGACAAGCAGCCCTTCCATTACCGTCTGCAGCATCGTACACTAACAACATGTCAGTGCACTCGTTAAAGGTGTAGTCCATATCTGGATGCGATCACACACGTTAGATTTTTTAGTGTGCAGGATCTGCTTGCATGGTAATATGATGGTGTGGTCATGTTACTTTAAAAATTTACATGACCATACCATAATTCAGAAAGGGGTGTGTCATAAGCCTGCATTGATGCTGAAGACGTCATTTTGAACAGTGGCTATAACTCTTAAACGATGCAGTTGTGGACCAATGTTCATAGAACAAAAAATGCTTATTTTGACCAGTTCTATCATTCCCCAAAGTTTGTAACACATCTTTAGTTACACCCTGTATATAAAAGAAGAAACTGACTGAGTGAGTGAGTGATCAACGCAGGCCCAAACCATAAGGCCTAGAAACTTGAAATTTTGTACAGAGGTTCCAGAATGTAAGTGAGCACTAAGAAGGGGTTTTTCGAAATTCAACCCCTAAGGGGGGGAAAGGGGGGTTGAAAGTTTGTTAACACATTAACTGGTGTTGCACTGTATACTTAACACATTAACTGGTATGGCTCTACAAACTTAACATATTAACCTCTTTTAAGGACGGGGGTAACGAATTGTAGAGTAAATGGAAATAATGGAGAGTTAGCAGACTATTGAGAAACAGTGGAAAGGCGGCAGAGAAAGCAGGGTATCACAAGGGCCGTGTCACAAGGGTGTGTGGAGGCGCATTATCTTGCTGGAAGATGCTGTCGCCCGCGGGGTAAAAACAGTTCATGAAGGGGTGCAGGTTGTCCCCAAGCAGATCGACGTAGAAAATAGCACGCAAAGTCAGATGCACCAATGGACCCATTGCATGCCACGAGAAAACACCCCAGACCAGTATGGAGCCTCCACCTGCCTGAATGGTCCCCGCCTGACAAGCGGGTTCTATGGTTTCGTGTGGCCTGCGCCAGACACGGCAGACACGGGCACGACCATCGGCCCGAAACAGCTGAAACCGTGACTCGTCGGACCAGGCAACCCTTCGCCAGTCCTTAGCGGTCCAATGTCGATGTTAGTTGGCCCAGGATAGGCATTGCCGACGATGTGCAGCTGTCAAGAGTGGCACCCGTCGTGGCCTTCTACTCCCAAAGCCTGTAGCTGCCAAGGTTCGCCGAATTGTCGCACGTGTGGGACGTCCCTGGCTGTACCCCATGGTGAATTTGGCCCGCTATCGCCCTTCCGTCAGCAGTTGCAAGCCGGGCGACCCACTTCATCAATGAGGCGTGGGCGGCCTTTCCGCTGTCCGACATGGGTTGTAAACCCTCGTTGGGTATACTCTCGATAGACCCTTGCAATGGTTGTGCGGGAAAATTGCAGGGTATTGGCTACATTGATATTGAGGCACCCCATTGTCATGTTCCGCTACTGTTGCTGAAAATAACATAAATAACAGTTTTTTCTTGTTTCCAACCTATTTCCCTCGTAATATAAATTGTGGTTTAGTCTAAAAATTAAATATTTAATACTCAATTGTGTAATGACTTAAATTTTGCAATAAATATTGAATTTTTGGCTACTTGATTTAAGGTGGCCATATCTTTTTGAAACACTCAATATAGTACTCAAAAGCATTTTTGTTTCGCTTTATTTTTTTTTATTAAGTAGTGGAAGAATGGAGCTACTTATTGTTTTCACAATGTCCGTCTGTCTGTCCGTCCGTCCCCTTCATAATTTCCGACTTTTTTTGAGGTAGAAGGTTGAAATTCCGAATGTAGCTTACTATGGGCATGGGCACCTTCACTATTCAATTTGGTTTTGATTGGCCCACTGGGGTCGGAGTTGTGGGGTTGGCAATCACTTGGTCTTAAGAAATTTCTGGCAACATATAGGGCGTGATATACGTATCATTCGATCGAAAATGATGAGAAAGGAAAGAAGATAGGGTTCTTTTATATTTTCTAAATACAAGGTTCGAGAAAATCAATTTTTGATTTAAAAAAATGGGGGGTTAAAAAGTGCAGATGAAGGAATAAAAAAATAGATGAACTCAGGTCTTTGGGAGGCTTAATTTCTTGTTGGAAAAAAATTCATATTGTACCATAAAGGGTGTTAACTATAATATTGAATGAAAATGTTTCATCCCTCGTTGGTTTCTTACAACTTCTTTAGCACAAGAAAACAAAGTGGCCTTATCTTTTTGAAACACACCTTAGAATCAATAAGGTGTTGAAGCACTTGTAAGGCACTGGAAGACCAGGCGTTTACCAGATATTCTCTTAGCAGATTTATTAGAAGAGGATCTTGCTGTCGGATGCGTAGCTACATGTCTTAAACATTCTCTAAGAGATAGAGATCCGAACTCTGGAACGGCCAGGGTAAATGACGGAGACCATATTCGTGTTCGCTAAACCAGTGCTGAACCAATTGTGAACACGAAAAAGTCGTCACATGCAGGATAAAAATGCGACATTGCACAATGGATTTAGTCGGTAAGAATGTTCAGGTAGCCCGTGAGTTTCTGTGAATATCAGGGGATCAGTTCCATAGCAGCAGAAGGAGCTCCATCCATAACACCACGATCAGAACTTGGAATTGTCTTGATAAGTGCTTCAACACCTTATTGACTGTATGCCAACGGTGGAAGTCCAATAAAATATTAAACAGATGTTTATAATTTATTGAAATGCATGTTTCATGTCTTTTCAGGGAAGTGACAGATGCAAGTAACGAAACTGATAATATCAGAAGAAAAAGGATTTTATTAACTCTAAAATACATGAAGGTAAGGAACACGTATTGCTCAAAGTACTTGCAGGTTACTTAGTATTTGTGGCGTTAACATTGACGTGTAGTTCAAAACGTGGTTAAGCTGGAGGCAGAACCATATCGATTGGTTATTGCCGACCACATGGATTGATTTAAAATAGCAAAGAATTCCATCAGCAACTTCATGGTTAGTAAATTAGTGTACATATTTATATTTCAAAATGAAATTATTTTTACATACGATATTGATCGTCCAGTTGTTCGTCGCTGTGGTCCATTAAAGCACTTAAACATTCGATGACCTCTTTGACGAGATTGGCGTACTTCAATGGATTAATCCTGATCGCTTCGATGAGCTAACTACCCAGAAGATTGATGGGCCAAGTGAGGATGTCAGTCTTGCTTACATACCACACTCCAGATTTGGGCTCTTTCACAGGTGTTTCGATGTTTTCAATGACATATTCCAGTGACTTGATTTTGGTATGAATTCCTGTTTTTTGTCTTCTGGGACGACCTTTCTGTGGTGCTTGCGGAAGAGTTCTTTGACGGCCTGTTCGTTATTCTTCAGGGCTGATTCGTAGCACTGGTGCCATTTTAAGCCTGAAGGGTTGTAGCGGGATAGCAGCTTCCTGAGGCTGTGCCTGTCTTTCCAGGCTGCCCAGAGGTTGCGGAGTAGTTGGGCGTTTTTGGAGAGGTCTTTACTCTTTTCGGGTTCGTCCCCTTCTTCAAGGCGTGGTGGGCGTGAAGGCGGCGAGCACTATCAAAGTTATTAATAAGTCGTTCATATTATAAAAAAAAATAATATGAACTACGTTTATGAAACTGTTCGAAACAGCACACTATTGTTATAAAATACGCTTTTGGAAGATTTTTTATGATTCATCTTTCAATCAGCTACAATAAAATAGTTGCAAAATAAAATTAAAAAAATGATTGCGTTTTAAAAGCCCGACTCGTTGTTTCTACGAATTCACCTGAGAAGCTGGCGTTTCTGCTGATTCTTTGTAGAGAAAAAAAATCTCTAAATTATTCTTGAAAGTGAAATTGCTGAAGCTTTGAAGGAACATAAAAACTCTGTTTACAGAAGTAGTTGCTTTCACTATTTAAAAGAAATAAGAATAAAAAAAAGTTTTTAAAAAAACGTTTTTATGTTTTTAATAAAAAAAAAAAATCACTCAAAAGTAGAAAATAATATTTCTTTGTGAAAAATGTTGGAGTACTTATAGAATATATAGAATTATTTAATTAAATTTATATTGAATTAGAGAAAGTGCCCCGGTTGGTAGGGTAAATTTTAGAATTACTAAACTAGGCTGTTTGCCAAATTCGATTTAGTGTAGAGTAGGGTATAAATATTAAAAATGCAAAATGTGAATGCTTTATGACATGCAATAATATTTTAGGAGAAAAAGGAGTAACCATTCCTTCAATATGCATCTCTTGAGTAAAAATTTCAAAAAAAAATTGTTGCTTACCAGTGGACCGCACGGACATGTCATCACGGATTTGGTTGAAGTTTTAGGAGGTCAATCTACAACAATAATATAACTTCGGTGTAAAAGGATTTGAATCAATGGGCTTTCGTTTCGGAGAAAAACATAAAACATTATACGTTTACTATTGTAGTGCCAGATAAGCGAAGTGGGAAGAAAGATATTCAACTTTTAGCTGCGGTGGCGCAGTGGCTAACGTGAGGGTCTGTGATTTCCTGGCCCGGTTCGATTCCTGTAATATTGAATTTATTTTTTTCATATTTTTTTTTGTGTTTTCGCCATTATTATTTGTTTGCACTTTGCATAGTAACATTCACATACATAAAAATGCAAAATGCGTTGTACAATATTTTCACGGACGGTCATTGCCGATCCGTAATTGGCGGCGAAGCACAGTGGTCCAAATCCCGAAAAGCTGGCCAAAATTTAAAAAATATTTGATTTACACGAAAGTTAGTATAGTGGGGTTTTATAGGTCGCTGATTACGAATCTGAGATCCAAATAACTGAAAACAGCATAACAGGATCAAAATAGCAAACTTGAATGCCAAAAAATATCTGAACGAAGCGAAGTCTAATAGCGAGTCTTGCTTGTGTCGTTGCTCAAGCGAAGGGTATCGAAAGAGTGCCGTCTTTCCCTTGAGTAGACACTTTGTTTATGGTTAAAAACGTTATGTTTACTTAAAAGATCCTTTCAAGCGCATCGATACGCCTTTTATCTATTGATGTGTGAGCCGACATACAGTTCGGTCAAGAATCGTTAATTAATTATTATAAACACACTTGACACGAGCGTCACGAGACGCATTCACCGAGGATCTCACCCTCGGATGCTTGAGAACAACCAGATATTTCCAAACATGCACACATTGCTTTTAACGTCAAAATTCATATCTTTAACGAGAATTGTTCAACGTTCTAAAGAAAATCCATTCTATACTGCAAGTTTGGGTACCAGAAAAAATATAGACAAGTTAGTAGGAAATATTTTTCCTTTTAGGAGATTATTAAGGACACACAAACAGACAAACGTACATATACAAATGCGAAATATATACAGGGTGTTCTCGAATAACGTGTACAAATTGGTGGAGGGGTGATAGAGGGATCAAATGTAAGCAACATTTCCCCCTTTCTTTATTTTCACTGGGGCATTGTTTTTGAGATAAAAAATGTTGAAATCCTACATGCAGATCTAACGTGCGTGGATTTCTTTCCATGGGGGACCCTTAAAGACATGGGTATACGAGACACCAGTGGGATCCCGATGAAGAGCTGGTAGCCAGAATCGCCGTAGCCGCGGACCAGATTCGCGAAGAACCAGGAACTTTTGAACGTGTACGTCAGTCCATGCGGCGACGTTGTGAAGCATGCATTCATGCCAGAGGGAGTCAATTTGAACACTTATTGTAAAACATTTGTATGTTTCACAAAAAACGTGTCACGTTATTGTACTGTATACAATGTGTTTTTGTTCTTTTTTTTACATGATTGACCATGATTTTGACGTGTCCCAGAAGCACGGGTTGAGTGGCATGTTGCGTCTACGCGACGTCCAACATTTTTTATCTCAAAAACAATGCCTTAGAGAAAAAAGGAAAGAGGGAAATGTTGCTTAGATTTGATCCCTCTATCACCTCCCCCCTCCCAAGTTTGTACACGTTATTCGAGAACACCCTGTATAACATTCACAAGTGTGCGTGTTACGAATAAGCCTAATATAAATAGTAAGAGATTTTCGGACAGAATATCTGTCTGTATACTACAATTCGATCTGTTTATATAGTTCACAAGCGATCGATGCTGAAATAAATAGCGCGGAGCGCTACAAAAATTAATCGCAAAGCCAAAAAGGCAGATAAAGGTAGCAAACGTTTTAACGATTCGAAAGAGAAAAGTGTAATCTAAGATATGGTATTAATTGAAGAGCTGCCTGGAAAAACGTTGTAAGTGACAAATCAGCCGAAAGTTTGTAAACGTGAAATTAAGCGAAACAGAGAGGTCATCCATCACGTGGCTTTATCTAGAGCAATAAATCCGTTTTTTTTTCCTTGCGAAATTTTGTTTTTCAAATGTAGTTCTATGGAAATCCAAGGTTGCTTAGAAAATAAAATATCAATTTTCTCAAAATCAACAATGTGTCACAACGTTTTTCCAGGCAGCCCTTCAATTAGAACTTGGAATAAGCTTGAATGCATAACTATTTGGCTACTTGAAAATTTAATTCTTTCGAAACATATCGTATCTTAAAGACTTAAATTTAACTTAAAAATATATATACAGGGTATTTCATAATTGGTGTCCCGTCTTTAGGTCCAAATAACGACTCAAGGGGAAAAGATTGGGGGAAAATGAATATTGATTATTTGGTTTTAATGTCCCCTGATTCAGAATAAAAACATTTCGCGTCCCTAGGGGTGAAGGGGAAAATTTTAATTTTGTAGGGGTAGGCGTTAGACCCCATGTGTTATTTAGAAAGTTGTAGAGCATCATGTAAAATGTGGGTTTAGCAAGAAACCCGGTGAAAAAATCTCATCCCCTGCCCTTTATCGAGTGGGTAAAGTGAAAGGTATGGCTACTAATGTAGACGAAAACAGAAAAACTCATTAGAAACTTATTAGAAATTTATTACTTATTAGAAAACAGTACATTTGAAAATGAATGAGAATAAATGAGTCGTTACCCTAAAAAGCTAATGGGCCCTAATTTTTTTCATTCATTCTCATTAATTTTCCAAATGTAGACCCTACTGTTTTCTAATAAGTATGGTTTTTGTCTACATGGGCTAGCCATACCTTTCACTTTACCCACTCGATAAAGGGGGCAGGGCATGAGATTTTTTTCACCGGGTTTTTTGCTGAACCCACATTTTACAACTTTCTAAATAATACATGGAGTCTAACCCCTACCCCTACAAAATTAAAATTTTCAAAATTTACCCCTTCACCCCCAGGGACGCGAAATGTTTTTATTCTGAATTACGGGACATTAAATAATCAACATTCATTTCCCCCCAATCTGTTCCCCTTGAGTCGTTATTTGGACCTAAAGACGGGATACCAATTATGAAACGCCCTGTATACAGAGTGGGCCAGAAAAAAGGATTCATGAAAATTTTCTAAGTTCGATGGGTATGGTCCAACGGGGGTGAGAGGTACTTAATCACCTGTAATTGTCAATCCTTTGTTGCAACAGTGTAATTTTTTTCTTTCGTGAAATTATGGTTGAGAGAGTTTTCTTCAATAAACCATCATCTCCTATTTTTGAATGGACACGTCTCATGTTACATTTCCTTTCACTGATGACTGACCCCCATTGGACCATATCCATTGAACTTAGAAAATTTTCATGAATCCTTTTTTTTCTGGCCCACTCTGTATATATTGTAACATAGAAAAATATACAAATAATATTTTTTATATTGCTTATACTTCCAGGAATAGAGTCCGCTATGCAAAATTTGATTTGCAAACTTCGTTTTTAAAAAATACCCACAAAACCAGACTATATAGTAAAATCTCCGTTACTTTGAATTGTCACGATTGTTTCGTACGAAGGTCAACTTTGAACTGAATTGGAAATTGAAGTAAAAAAAATATAAATCTGAGATTGGTAACATTCGATGAGGATTTTAGTTCTCTTGACAAAACACTAATAATATTTTAGAAAATTTGAAATTGATTTTTTGAATTTTGGCCAATTTTTCGGGATTTTGGACCACTGTGCGACGTGGCGATGCAATGTCAGGAAGCCGGTCCTTAATATGCTGGAGCAAGTGCCCTCTCGCATAACCCACGTTAAAACCCATTTTTGTTATTTTGTTCAATGTTTTGAAATATCCTGCCTTTAGCTGATCTGGATTGTGAACCAATAGACAAAAATTTTGTGGAAAAACAAATCGACATCTTCTCATTTTCCCCTTCGGCAATGTTTGAAAAAAATCTTTGCTTGTGGGTCATTTTGCAACAGCGCTCGCATGTTTGTTTTCAGTCTCAAAATTGAAACATTACGCCAAAATTTAGATTTCTTAGGCAAGCATGAATTTCATTTTAAAATATTAAAACGCAGTTAAAAACCCTTCCCGTCGGTTTCGTGGTTGTAGAGATTATCGCGAATGTACACACAAACAAACGGACAGACACATATTGGCTTTTATTAACACGGACTGATGTTTATAATAGCAATATGTGGACACATGGAGTACAAGCAAAAGATCATTTTCCCCAAAAGATTGGTGAATACTTTTAATAACCTGGCATATCTTTAAATTTGAAAGGAATAGAAAATAAAAGAACTGGAATTTGTTTTTATTAAAGATTGGTAAATTTATATTTGATACAAAATTATTTTTATACAGATAGAATATTTTTAATTTAAGAGAAGACTGCTATTGAAAAGATTTATATAAAGGTAAAAAACTTGTTATATACATTAATACATTCTGTCTGTAAAATATTTTGCATGCATACATACACCAAGGCAGTTTAAATAGAAGATTCTTATGAAATATAAGAAGACTAAAAACCTATTTGTATTTTTCCTGGGCGTTTTGACTTAGCACCAAGTGCAAGTTTCAAATTAGCATCAGCAAAAATCTGTAAGATTATTATCGAGCTTTGATTGACATTTATTGTTGTCTAAAATCATGTTTGTTCAGATTGGCCATCACTATTCCAGCGTAACTGAGATCAGTAGACTGATTAATTAATGAGTTTTCCGGATCATCGGTTAGCACAGATACCTCGCAGTCGAGTTTTTTCATCTTAGTTTGTCCTTTTTGGGCAACGTACATACCGTACGTTGATAAATTGTTTTTAGGAAAAACTTGTCAACTTTGCAGTAGAGCAGTTTTACCAGTGCTCATATTAGTGATGGTTTGCCTGTATAAAGATGGTTTGCCTGTATTAGTGATGGTTTGCTTGTATATCAAAGGATGTGAGTTTAAAATGGGAGTTTCACGGATCTATAAAGTCAGGACACATTTTGGAACGTGCATATGAAATTTGTTTGAAGACGACAAGAAACTGTAACAATCTGTAAGAGAACATCTAGAGATTGTTAAGGCAAGAACAGTAAGCAACAACAGTAATCAATTTAGGTATCTCATAAGATATCTAGATTTGGAACCATATAAATTGCGGATAATGCTAGTCCTGAAAAGGTATGATTTCGGTTTCGGGAACCATGTTATGCACGACCTCTGTAGTTGTCAGTAAGAGTAACAGAGGGTAAGACTCAACATGGTTCCACTAAACTAAAACCATTCCAGGAAGAATATATGTTAATACACTTTTATGTTTAAGTGTTTTTAGAACGTTTTTATCAGTAGTTCATTTGCTTGTTATGAGTCAAGTCACATTTGAGTAATCAGTAATTCGGCCTTAGCCATAAGTGAGCCGAATGATAGTTCTGATCAAATTTGCCTTACTGTTCTCACGGTTTGGACGAAAGTCTTGTTCGTTGTTGGGTGGTCTTGGCCTTTCGATACAGCTGTACACGGTCCTTACCATCTCATAGGCTTTGTTTGGATATTTTTGAACCAGACTCTTCATCTGTTTGACGATTCTGTTGAGGGTATCACTGCTTTTACCGCTTGTGCTGTATTTATCGACAATGTCAAAGCTTCTGCGAAGACAAATGATTGTGTTGCTGTCCATTTCTGCATTCGATAGTATCTTGATGATCCAGGCGAGCTGACGCTTGTTAAAATTGCTACCGGCCGTCTGGAAGTCGTAATAGTCGAGGTTTTCATCCTCAACGACGGCGCACCAAACTGCGGTCAAGAAGCCGACGAAAAGGAACAGAAGATGCATGACTTTAAAAGAAAATATGAAAATTTCAAAAAAGTGTTGTTGTGCTGCTTAAGTATAGGGTCACGTTATCAATCCGTCTGTCTGTCAGTACGTTCTTTAGGTAGATCTTACATGCAGATTGCAATCTTTGCATAGGCAAAAGCAATAACAACAAGAACAACAGGACGCTAAATCCTATTCAGAGGGAAATTTAGCCTTTGGTTTAAATCGTTCCAATTAAACTGCACCAAACATCCCTAAACGCAGTCCTGGTGTCGTCCTTCATTGTCATGCTTTCTTTATGCACGATCGCTGTTTACTCAAACTATCAAACCATACATACTTACATCATACAATTATCTCAGACTTACACACTACGTTTCTCTTTATTCTAAATCTCTTAATCTGGTAATCAGAACAGTTTTCCAGCTACTCAGACCTTACTTTGCCGTTATTTGTGGTATTGCATTAAAGAACAACAAAACTGAGCTACTGAGGCAAGTTAAAGTTATAAATGGAAGAAACTTTAACAAAACTGAAAATGTCAGTTCTCAGTGCTGTCTCCACTTTTTTAAATGCACTTGCGCCACCTATCCTGGAAGTATCTAGGTGCTAGGAGCTTTCGTCTTGTGTTTGCACCACTTTCTGTCAAGAATAATCAAAAAAAAGTTGGAAATCGGTGCATAATTTGGCGAATAAGAAGGGTTTAGCAGTACCTCTCTAGCTAAACTTTGGTGTTCCTAATAGAATGTGGGCGGGCATTGTTTTGAAGCAAAGGGACTCTTAGAGACTAGAAGGCTTCCAGCAAGTCACAGTAACCTACCGCATTACGCAGTGGTGGTGGTTGTGCAATATTCAGCCTCTTTATTATTGGAGTAATTTGTATTAATAAGAATAGGCCTATGCTCGATGCTACATTTGGCGTCTACATAAAACAGTTATAAAACAGTGACTCTTTATTGTAATTGTGAATCAGTAGGTACCAGCGTCAGATTAAGCAACTGGAAGATCTCAACTGGCATGGTAGCCGAAATCGTCTTTAACCGATAACCTGGTTCGAGTCCAAGCCATAGAATTTTCTTTACTACAGGAGATAAAAAAGCGTAAATCAAACTAAAAGTTGATGTAAACTGCAAGTTATTAAAATTGTATCTCCTACCGCAAGATGGTACTTTGTGTAATGTTTTGTTTATTGCTTAACACACCTGTCGTTCTCCCAAGAACATTATTGCAACACGTAAATATTATGAAAAATGCAGTTTTTGCACTATTTTTATGAGTCTCCCTTCGAAAGGATAGTGAACGCCCCATGATCGCCAGATTTGTTACTCGCAGATTATTTTCCTTGCGGGATACCTAAAAGAAAATGTCTATAAAAGCAATGCGCTTACACATGCTGGCCTAAAGAGGAACCTGACGACGGCGATTATCGGCATCAGCTTACAGATGTTCCATAAAAGTGACCTAAAACATTGTAAAAAGAGCTCGTGCATGCATTTACTGAACAAGGAAGCCAGGATATGTTCTCAAGACTTGTTTAATTCTGCAATCTTGAATTTGTGCATTAAACCAGCTAATTTTAATTGCTTACTCTCATCTGCGCGAGTTTTTGATCACCTATCTATCTTAACATAATAGTCCCAAAATTCCATTGAGAATAATAGTCCATGGCCCTTGTTTTTCTGTGGTTATATGGTTTACTATTTGTCACCCACCTTAGCCTTGGAGTAATATCTAAAAATGTAAACTTTTCATTACAGTCGGTTCATTGAGAATATACGGATGAAATCTCAAGGGAGCTGATAATTGTAAGATTTTGTTTTACATTACTCCAGATTTTGTACCATAATTTTCCAGACATACAACAGAAGGACAACGAGACCTTATGATTTCTCTTTAAAAGTAAGGCAAACCTAAAAAGTAAATTTTACAGACTTAACTGAAGACGAATTCCTTTTTTTCGCCTTGTGTCTCACATCGCACTGATTGTTCTGATTGAGAATGAACTGGAGTGGCATTGATCTGCTGAGAGATTGCTCAAGAGAAATTTTATAGCCCAGTAGTGGTAGCACTTTGTAATGCGACTCTTTTTCGCCGAAGAACGAGGATTGAAATTTCTTTCGGTGAGAAGGACTCCTTTTGGGTGGCCTGATCGTTAATTAATTTGCAATATGGTTTCAAATTGACCGAGGATTTTTTGCTTTTATGGTTTGAAAGTGAATTAGGCTTCATCGCGAAGGAGAATGAAGTATCGCTCGTGTAGGACTTAAAGTGCAATAAAATTATAAATAGAATTGTTTTTTAATATGATTTCAAATGAGTTCTCTAAAGAACATAAAATCAATGAGATTAATTAAGGGGCGTCAAGAACCCTGTTTTAGAGGATTGATAGGAATGGAACTGCAATTAGTGGCACTGATTTCGACTCATTTCATAAGTATTATAAACCCTGGTCAGTGAATTCGAAAAGTGTGCAAATTTGTGTTAATCCGTTTTTATAATGCAAAATATTTTGAAGTCATGTGATTCAAGCGTTTACTTATTTAAGGAGTTGTGTGAATGTTATATGAGAAAACAAAGAAAACATAAGATCGAAACCAACTTCCTTTATTGATCTTCCAAATAATCGCCATTGGTTACTATTACATTTTGGACAAAATTAGTAAAACTACTGAAGGCTTCTTTTGAAATCGCACGTTTCCTGGTTGTCCGGTCTTCATACGCATTATGTTCTACTGGCCGTAGCAAGCACATCTACTTCAGTTTACTGTGTTAGACGCTAGGTGGTGCTTCTCGACACGTCTCTTGACTGGGCATGCCCATGCGCGCGTTCCTAGTCTACGTTGCCTTTTAAATATCGATCCATTCATCGAACTTTTTAGACACAACTTGTAGAACTTGGTCAGCATCGGAAAAAAAAACGAAGGACTTAAATGACTTCGAAAAGGGACTACTCATTTTTAGTGCTCGTATAACTGGAGTCATGATTGAAACAACGAAACAGCTCATAGGATTGTCGAATATTCAGAGTATTCAGCTGTTGGGAATAGATCCACAGTCTGGCTAAAAAAGGGTAACTTTGGTTCAAAGACAATCAATTATGAGTGAGACCGCCGTTGTTTAAAACAGCACATCCACTGGGCAGTAATTACCAAGGTAATTATTTACTTACACTGACTGCTCAATTGAAAGTGGACACCTGCTTTAGTGGAACAACCTGCGCAAATTCGGGCAATAATTTAAATATATTCGTTATAAAATCATGTGTAGTTAGAGTCATTTGGTGTCTTACCACGTGCTGAGGTAAAATGCCACCATCAAAGCAGCTAAGCGATTTTCAACCTGGTGTAGTCATAAGCTGCCACCTCAGTGACCATAGTGTGTGAGCCATAGAAGCGACACTGAACCTGACAAAGTCGACCGTGAGTGCTATATCACGAAATGGAAACGTGAAGGAGTGGAAACACGAGGTCATGGAGGTGGCTGAGACCCGCATGCTGACCGATAGAGACCAGAGGGCCCTGAAACGGTTGGTACGGCAGAACAGGGCTGTTCCAGTGGAACAATGGCAGCAGGACTTCCAGCAGGCAACGGAAACAACGATTCGTCGGGAGCTCCATGCCTTAGAGTAAACCGGTCGGGCTGCTGCCCACTAGCCTAGCATCACCCTCGTAAACAACTAGCATCGTGTAGCCTGGTGTAAAGAGCGATACTCTTGGTCGATGGACCGCTAAAAAAGCATCATGTGGAGCGACGAATCACGCTTCACACTCTACCGATCGGATGACGCATTTGGGTGCGGCGTTTGCCAGGGGAGCGGCCGCTACATGAGTGTGTCGTCCCAACAGTGATGTTTCTCCCGGTTTAGACTTGGTCTGCTGGTTGTGTTCGAGGAGAACATGGCATCCACATATTATCTGGACGTTCTAGATAATTTCATGCTTTCTACGTTGTGGCAGTAGTTCGGTGAAGGGCCATTTGTCTTCCACCATGTTAATGCGTCATGCTGTAAGGCCCGTGCTGTCAGCGCCTGGTTTCCGGAGAATGATGTTTAGGAACTTCAGTGTCCCGCCCAGCGTCTAGACCTCAACCCTATTGAACATCTTTGGGATGAATTGGAGCGTCGGATTCAGTACGCGTCCGATGCGATCGGAAACGCGCATCTAACCTGTGCAGGCATTGAAAGAGAAGTGGACAAAAGTATCAGTTGCTTACTATCAGAAACTGGTGGAGAGCATGCCCTGGTGTGTGGACACTGCTGTCAATTGAGCAGTCAGTGTATAATGACATCCGTATATTTTACCAATACTTCCTTTCCATACGCAGAACATACGCCGGAATTGGTTGGTTGGTTGGTTTGTTAGAATTTTTGGCGTCGACTATTAAGATCATTTTGCGCCTTTTACACAAGTTATATCTGTACGCAGCCCGGGTCAAACACAAACATCCATGCCCACGGCGGGATTCGATCCCATGACCAGGTGGACTCGAGAACTAGAAAGCTTACGCCCTAGCCGTATTGGACGCCGGAATTGAAGCTGATCCAAACCGTCAGTCGCATGCCTATACGAAAGCCCCTGATATCTCCTTAAAGAACTGGAAAGTTTATCTATAGTGGTTCCTGGAACGTTATCACTGGCCAGATGAAGACTGGAAGAAGGTGATGTTGTCTGACGAATCACGATACACGTTCTTTTGTACCGACGGTAGGCAGGTTTGGCGGAAGTCCTATGAAGCAATGGCTTTAGCATGCCTTATCAAGACAACTCAAAATTCTGGTGGTGTAATAATAATAGGGAGTTTCTGCTTGTATTCATGGAAGGGATTACCTGAATATTGTTAGCGACCAAGTCCATCCTGTCTTGCACGATAATGATGCTTACTATTTTGAAGGTGATTAATGAATTTTGAATATGTTGTCTTAATTTTTTTACGGTACATGGTTTTTAACAAAATATTTCTCGTTATTTTTGAATTTCCTCTTCTTATATATCAATATGATTTTTTTTTGAGAAATCTAGAAGATCTAAGGGTCTGGAAAATAGATCGCCTGATTTGAGGTCAAATTATGGCGATTAAAATTGGAAAGAGGGTTTTGGTTCGAATCTTTTAACCTTTGTCCTGGATTTAAATTTAAATGATTGCTTGGGGATGCTCAAGTATTGAGCATGCGTTTCATCACCCATTTGTGTAATTGAAATGGTAATTGCTAATATAACTCATTTGTTGAATTGAGACAATATGAATTATATTAATAATTGATGATTATACCAATGGCGTTCTATTAAAGGTTGGAATATTAAAATTGGATGCAATGTAATCGAACGCTAATGGCAATTAATTTGAAGCTGTGAATCTCATTTATCTGCAGTTAATTAGGAAATTGAAATGTCCAGCGCGATTATAAAGTTTAATAATGGAAAGCTATTTATTCTACGTATTTAGTATTATAAAAAATTCCACATTCGTAGCATTAGAATACGTACCTCTAAACAAATTGCGACCATCTTCGAACTTATTAATTATTACTTTTATATATTCATCAAGACACTTCGTTACCAGTTGTTTGATATATTTCATGCCATGTCTTAGTATGGTATCATTAGAACCGGTACCACTGAATAATTTAAAGGCAGGGTCCTACTTCGTAAAAAAACTAAGCAAAAAGCTGAAAACTGAATTTCAAAGGCTTATGCTTTCAGTAAAAATGATTTTCTTTCTCGGCACGTCTGCCGCATAGATCTCAATAGGGCAACACCTCCTAGACAGAAGGCCTAACGTGATACATTGTTACATCATCATTAGTCGACCATTGTTAATCCTATTTCTAAAGGCAATTTAATATATTACTAATTATGTACGCTGAAATTGTAAAAGGTTACATAAAATCTAATAATGGCTAGTCGTGGCACGCTGGACTGGACAACGGAATTAGCGAGAGTCTCTGTCCGTTCTGAGTCCCCGAGCGTCCCGTTGTGGGTCTATCCGTGACCACCGAGAGAGAAGGCCTCCGCATTAATACATTGTTACATGATGTAACTTAATCATCATAGATAGTGCAAATTCAGGGCTTATTATTGGTTGAAATACAAATAAAAATGCACTAAAAAACTGCCGGCCTGGTGGCCGAGAGGGCTAGGGCGTAGGCTTTCTAGTTCTCGAGTCAGTCTGGTCGTGGGTTCGAATCCCGCCGTGGGTATGGATGTTTGTGTTTTTTACCGAGCTGCGTACAGATATAACTTGTATAAAAGGTGCAAAATGACCTTAGTAGTCGACGCCAATATTTCTAATAAATCAATCAACCAACCAACCTTGAAAAAAACTCGCCTTATTCGCTCATTCGCCGGGAATCTTGTCACCGTGATGAGCGCTTTCGAATCTAGTCTCGAACGACTACTCTGTTTAGCGCAAGATTCCGTTTCTCTGGAGAATACGTTCAAACTGTTGTTTGGGTGTGCAAAAAATTCATGATTTCGAAGCGTCTTTGCACTTCTTGTTGCCTTATAATGTCACAAAGACTGGAAAAATGGTTCTGTCTCATCTTAGGCGGAAGGGGGAGAACCAAAGTTTTTCATGAATCTTATTTAATTGGGAGTTCGAAATGAAAATTTACATATATGCTCAGTGATTAAGCAAAGTTGTGTGAGCATAGAATTTACTGTTAAGATATCATTTTGGACTTTGTTTGGAATAGGAACGTTAATGTAATGTTTCCTCAACTTTAAGAATTGGAATTGGAGTTAATGCTCTAAACATAAGGTAAAAATAGAAACAAAGACGGACTAAATAGCAAGTTTGGTAATTAATTTATTTAACACCTACGCATTTCGTGGAAACCACATCTTCAGGGTAGGATACAACTACGTTCAGTCAAGACAGGTGAAACACGTAGGTGTTAAATAAATTAATTACCAAACTTGCTATTTAGTCCGTCTTTGTTTCTATTGTTAGAAAGCAAGTAAGCCCATGATGCAACCTAAGGTAAAAATATTACATAAAAACCGGAAAGAAATATTCCACGAGCTGGATTCGAACCACGGACCACGCGTATCCAGCTCTCGACACTACCAATTGGGCTCCAGGTTGACTACCTTGTTACTAGTACACGCGAAGACAGCTTTGGCGTAAGAAAGATACGAGCTTTGCTGTCTCGTATCCCGGTGGGCAGTTAGTACATGCGACGAGCTGCATATATGTGGTGCCAGTTCGAATCCAGGTCACGGAGTTTTTTCCTGTCTTTTTTATTGTATATCTTCATCTTTATTAATTACAGCTTTCTACGAATGCTAAAATGCAACTGTCAAAATAAGAAAAGCAGCTTTTAAATCCAATTGAGGAGGTATTCAGGAAGCTAAAATTGTTTAAAAATGGGAGATTAATAAGAGGTGAAAAAAAAAGTGGGGTACCCATTTTCCCAATTTATCCTTCACTTTTTGCCTCTTTTCTCCCACATTTATATACATTGTTACTCCACATTTAAGTGGCTTCTGTTACTCTCCTATGTTTTCCTTACTGGACTAATTTTTGTTATTCTTAGATAGCAATTTTGTGGAAGATTTTTTTTTTGCGTCAAGGAAGCTCCGTTTCTGTAAACAGTGTTCGAATTTATTTCCGTAAACATGTATAGAGATTAGAATCATATCAGCTGACTTAAAATGCAAATTTTATTAACTAAAGAATAGCACATTGCAAAAAAAAAATAAAACAAAAACGACCTGCGAGTCTTGGTCTTTAAAGCGAAACATTTTAAGAGATCAGTTTTTGTTCCAACGCGGGAGTTGGCCTTTCCATCAAATTGTTGCACATGAAATGTCGGATGAATAAGTTTAACATTTGTAAACACAATCAGATGGTTCAAATGTTTTGGATAGTGCGTGAGGAATCATTTAGGTGTGATCGGATACACAATGGGAATAATCCAAACATGGGTGATTTTTCTTTCAGAGTTAAAACTTGTCTACAACGCAGCAGAAGCAACGAGAAAATCGTGACCGAGAAAAAATAAACACATGTACATTCGATAGAACAATTCAACTTATATTTTTCCACATAATCTCCAAGCCGATAAAGGCAACAATCCCAGCGGTGGACAAGTTTTTCCACGTCCTGTAGATAAAAGCCGTCCGGTTGAGTGTGGAACCAGTTGCGAACGCCGATTTCACCTCGTCGTCATCACGGAAATGTTGACCGGCCAGTGCCTTCTTCAACGGTCCGAAGATATGGGTGGGGGGGGGGGTTCTAGAAATTTAGGCGTCGATTACTTAGGTCATTTTGCGCCTTTTACACAAATTATATCTGTACGCAGCCCGGGACAAACTCAAACATCCATGCCCACGGCGGGATTCGAACCCACAGCCTGAGCCTACGTTGCACCAGTGTACAAAGCTTTAACAATACAAACATCATTGATATCCGCGTCGATCAGTCGTCTATAGTTAGACCAGTCTGTCAGTAGAGGTTCACATTCTTTAAAGAGTTACATTTCAAAAAATTACAAAAACGCCTGCTCTCCTATAACCCATAATACCATATTTTTGAATAGTTTTAAATTTGTTCTACACAGCATGAAATCTTTCACTTAGGACTGATGAAAGTGATGAAGCTAAGATATCACACTTCTGTAACGTGGGTGCTTCAAGTCCTTCTCAAAACAAAATCTATCACAAACATTAGGCTAACGAATATCCAAATTCATTGTTTATGAATACAGAAGGAATTAAGAATTCCATGTCCCAAACTGTTGCATATACATTGTGAGGCATTTATCTTGAGACAACTGAATATCTCGGAAACTAAGCATTGTACGAAAAAATGTCGAAAATCAGAAGTGAATTATTTCGCGGGAGAAATTCATTAATTAATAAATTACCCCCTCCCCTTGTGAGGGGGGCTGGGGGGAGGGGGTAGGCTACATATAGCAGATCGGAAGAGCTCTTTTTAATGGTATATTCAGATTGTACATAATATTCGAGAAATGTTTTATTCTTGGTGTTTTTTCAATTGATCCAACCGTTTAGGAGATAGAGGCCCTGAAAGTGTTCAACTTTTAACGTTTTGAACCCAATTTTATCGATGAAGACAAAGAGATAGAGAGTGTGTCTTACAGACATTCCTATTCCACTTTTTAATGGTCTTTAAGAATCCGAAGTCAGAATTTCAGAAATCCAAATTTTTGAATTTTTGCAATTCAGTGGAAGTTATTGGCGCATTCGTATCGGGCTATAGTTCACTTTGGCGGCGCCACGACTTAACTTTCAATCGTTCCTGTTGAGCCCGTAGACGTTCAACATCGGACATCTGGGTTTTCATGGATTCCTCATCTCTAAATCTGTTTACCTGTGACGTTTTCTAAATTTTTTCTGGCGTTTATTATGCATAAATTTGGAAATTCTGTAATTTTTGCAAAATTTGCACAATTCAAAGGCCGATATCTTAGATACTATTAAACACTGAGGTTTAATTTTAAGCTATTTTATAAAGCGCAAAAAGATAAAACAAATGACACCTAAAATGTCGTGCTATCACAAAGAAAGCCGGAGCTAGACTAAATTAATCTCTGCCAGACAGCAGATTTTCTGACTCAACCTTGTACTTCGATTGCATCAGCCGATGACGCCAACATGAAGTCGGTCAATGTCTAAAACATGCTTTGTTTTTTATACTATCGAATGCAATATCATTCATTTTTCTATCATTAATAGTTTTGTCGTTAGTAAAGTTTTCGTGATCAACACTTTTCGTGACATTCACGATTTAAGCGTGGCATCCCAGTATCGAAACATAAGACGTATTCTACGTCAAAAAGAAAATTGTATTTTTCATTAAGAGGAAGCCCTTCAGCCGTTTATATGGTGTTTGGAGCTTTGAAATGAATGTTTCTGCCATTTCTTCATTTATTCAAAAAAAAAAAATATTAATTTCTTTAAAAAGGCTTAGCCCATTTCCATAAAAAATGATCAGTGTATAGTTTAAGAATCCCACTGTCTGAATTTCTAAAAAAAAATAAAAGAAAAAAAAATTGACGGCGGGGAGGTCTTGGGGGAAGAAATAGTAAATAACTCCAAAACGGCCCATCACAGCCAAACAAGTCATTTACAAAAAAAATTCGCCTTAATGAGAGGAGTATGTTCATATCGAGTTTATTGAGTTTGGTTCGCTCGTTTGAACGTACAGCCATTTTTTAATTTTTAGAAAATAATTAATATCTCGAAAAAGGCTTACCCAATTGACATAAAATATACGCTAAGGCACAATTTAATGAACCCTCTAAGTAGGTAAAATTTTTATTTGGTTCGGCTATTTCCCGTTTCAGAGGAGTTAGTTGCACAAAATTGGTTACATACCTACAGACGGAAAAATTTTTATTCAAAATTTAAACATATCTTTACGAATCATGAGTTTTTAAGTCGATTTCAGCAAAAAAAAAAAAAATTTGAGTTTCTGAAACGAAAACAAAGGCCTTTACTCTTAGAGAGTGGTAGGCTAACATAATTTAATTATAAATTTATGTAGAAAAATATAATTTTCGGGCAAATTTATATGTATCAAAAAATAAATTAAAATTATTTAAGAATAATTCGTATACATTTTGCTGTGATCTAAAATTGATGGAAAATAAAGGTTTTCATGTTTATTTAATTTTTATACGTTTTGTTGACGTTTTTTATTTACTGTGTCTGTAATTTTTATTTATCAAGTTACCCGCAATATTTCAATAATTTCAGTAAAGAAATACCTGCTTACAAAAAAACAATTACAACAACAGTATATGGAGATGTTTAAAAAATAATACATAAATTGTTAATTGTAGTATATAATTTAGATAATTATTAATTATAATTTGTCAAATTTGCCAGATTTATTTTAGTTGCAGTATTTCTATTCTTTGTCATAAAAATGAATAATAACTGATATTAACAACTAATAAAATATCATTAGGAAATCATCTGAAAAACAAAGACTATACAATAGACAGGTGGGGGGGGGGGGGGGC
>JAHWFO010004499.1:1044925-1074701 GCA_023313115.1 Rhysida immarginata | reverse complement strand
TGGGGGGGGGGGGGCATTCAACAAGACTAAATTCACAATTCCCAAAAATGAATGTAAAAAAGCATACACAATTAAGAACAAGGTCTTAAAAATAAACTTTCATTAGCATCTAAAATGAGAACAATAGCTGAACTTCAAGCTACACAAAGCTAAGATCACATTTTAAAATTCATTTTTAAAATTGTAAGCACACGCTTTTTGTTATTTATTCTCCTTACTGAAACACAACTCGGCTGTCGGATATTTGCTTGCACGAAAATGGCTGATAGTCTTTACGTGATACCTATGGAGCTATAAGAACTCCTTGCAAAGGAAAAGCGTGTCCTTACTTTTCTGTTTACAGTACTTAGTTGGACTATATTAGAGAGACCCCTGCTGCTGACTACAAAAGGAAGAAATTTATAAACCATGTGTACCAGTTTGTTTTAATTTTGTTTAAAAATCTGAATAAATTTACTTTTTCAAAGCTTCCCATAATTCCCCTGGATTATGCTCTAATATAGATACTGGTGACCTTGAAAAGGACCACATTTTGCATAGTTAATAAAATTCACGTATCGCACAGTTTTAAATAAACGGCAGTCTAATAACACACAAGGATTACAGTACCTTCAGTCATCTCATATGTGCGTTTTAGTGTTTTCTATATTACAAAGGGAACGGCACGTATCCACTTCTTCGAATGTTTGTGGTGCGACCGACGACCTGATTCTATTGTTTCTGGTAACGATTCCTCTATGATATACCCGCCGTATTCGTCATCGATGAGTGCTCGTCCAGATTTTATATTATCAACGCATGCTGACGCCTCAAGGATCTTGTCTTTCAAGATCATTGGGTCGCTTTGCAGTTTCTGGATTATTCTTCCAATAACGTCTGTGATCAAATCCTTTCCAGCTTTGTGGCGATCAACTTTTTCTTGTACTGGTTCTGTTGTTTCTTTTGTTAGTTCTTCTGTTAGTTCTTCTGTTGTTTCTTTTATTAGTTCTTCTATAGTTGCTTCTGTTACTCCTGCTTCCACACTTTCTGTTACTCCTTCTGTTGTTGCTATTGGTGTTGTAGTTGTTGTTGTTTCTTCCGGAAGTACCTCCGTGGCTTCCGCCTCCTGTGTCTCTGGAACTTTCTCTTCAGGCTTGCCAAATTCCCAAACGAGCTCGCCCAGGCAGCTGACTGTGTGGTTGTCGAACAGGTGAAGTCGGCTCAGCATTCGGATGAGAGTCATGACTGTTCTCAGGTTGTTGGCAGCGACCATCGCGTGATGTTGTTGTTGGCTCCGGTCTTCGGGGACTTTGCTCTGAACGACGTACAGTACGAGGAAAGGGACTAAGTAGAGTGAGGTTGTTTTCATCTTTCAGGATATACTATGACAAAAAAAATACAAACAATATAATTGCTAATTAAAAATTGTTAATATTTTTAAAAGAACTGGTATCTCGTTTGTACTCACCAGGAATGAAACTCAAACGGGATTTAAAGTCAATTAGGTTGAAATATAATAAAGGTGAATAATTAAATTATGCGGATTTTGTAATATAATTTTTTTTTAATTTATCCGAATTGCGTTTTTTTTTCCATGAAAACTGGATGGAAAGAATTTTTATGGCGCTTTTCGAAATTGTAACGTGTAATTATATGCTTTCATTGATAATTCTCCATGAGTGGCCGGATTGTTTTATGGATGTTTTAATTTTCAAAGGGAAAGCGCTAGCTCGTCGGGTATGATTACATTGAAGGATTCGAGGTAGCACTTGTTTGACTTTTGAACTTGTTTTGTTTTAATCTTTACTCTGAACTTCGATGGAATGCTTTAAAAGCCGTTCGTCTTGATTTTTCTAGAAGAGAAAAAGAAACCGTCAGGTAGGTGTTCTTGGGATAGTCTTCTTTCCTAAAACCTTCTTTCTACTTCCAAGAATACAATCCAGTTTTCAAAAATGTGCGATCATCTGCCGAAATACATCTTTACCTCATTTTTATGCCATTTTACGAGAGCTGTTCAAGAAAGACTGAAAATGAATTTTTATGATATGCAAGTAATACATCAATCTACTTCTAAAGATGAATCACGAATGAATATAACGTTAGTAAGTACTGCTAAATCGATAAATATAGTTCGAAGATTGTCGAAATTGGTTCAATGGGACGTGTTCTAATGACACCATTATAAAAATATTGGAAAGTTCCAATGCTATGGATGTATTACATAAACTTGCATTTCATAAATTAATTTCAAACATTCAGAGCGAACCAAATTGTATTTTGGAAACCTTTTTTATTGCCTCTTATTTATGATATAATCACCGCATTTGTTTATTATGCAGCGGTCTCAAAAAAGGTAATTTTAACAACAGTAATACTGTATTTTGAAAAAGAAACCACGCTTTAAATCAGTACACATATTTACTGTTTATTAAAAAAAATACATTCAAAATTACTGATAAAAATTACATAGGGTAGATGACGTCGCCTTGCCACCGGAATGGTTTCTTCCTCCGTCTCCTTCGATCAGGACGATGGTGGAAGCTTTCCCTGTAGATTAGGCGTCTGCTGGTCTTGACGTTGTTCAAGCAGGATCCTAAACGTTCTTCGACGGTTTTAAACTTCCTGGGATTTTGCTTCATATCTTTGAGTATGTGCTTGGAGACCTCCTTGAAGATTTCCGACTTCTTTTGGCCTGGTCGGGGATCAGTCTCATCAACGCTCGATTCCATCAAAACGGCGTCGGCTACACATTCCATCGATTTCTCGTCCATTTGCTTTAACTTCGATGCAAACTGGGTGGCGAGATTAGCCATTTTTAGCGAGTCGATCACGTTTTGTTGGGTCTTGCTGAAAGAGTCTAAGCTGAATTGGGAGCAAACGTCGAAGAGACTGGCCAGGAGGAATGAGATGGCAAGGAGGGTTTTCATGTTGGTTCTAGGAAATAGATCTTTAAAGATGTGTACAAGTCAGTACATAAAGAAGTTTTGGTGGATGCGAGTTTTGTGTGGAGGATAAGCGCTGAGTTCACTGTCACGTTTATATGAGTCGTTGCAATTTGATTTTTAATTAATTTTATTGGCGGTGTCGACTTTCTTGTGAGAAAGCACTGGAATTTGTTTTTCTAAAAAGTCTCCATTTCTCGCCTCGTTTTCAAGGAAAGGGAGAGACAATGGCTGTGAAAGCTGGAATGTGAAGCGCTTTAGCAATCGACTTAATTGCGGAAAAGTGGAAACATTAATAGAGAACGTTTTAAAAGAGAGCGGGCTTGGATTTGCAACGTTACACCAATTGAAATTAGTTCAAATTCTCTTTCTATGTAATAAAATGTTCTTCAGACTTTAATTTTTTCTAGGATCTTTCTAAACAGTTTTTGTTGTTAGTATAATTGTTATTATTAACAAAATGGCTTTGATCAAGAACAAAACCAGAAATTAATCCCCCCGAGGATGGTATAGGAAAGCAGCGGACGCCCTGTGTTTATCTATTTTTAACCTTTTTATTTTTAACCAGAAATTGTTTTTCTCGAACGGGGTATTTAGAAAATGGAAACGAGCTCTGTTTTTTCGTTTCTCATCAATTCCGATCGAATGACATATCACATGCTATATGTTGCCTATTGAAAATCTTAATAGTTCTCTAGAGCAAGAGACCATTACTCCCACAACTTCGACCCCACTGAGAGAATTTGGCCCAAACTTCATAGTAACGTAGATCTTGCCTAGAGTAATCTGCATACCAAATTTGACTTCTTTACATAGCTATATACCAAATAAACCAGATGGTCCCCTTTAACTCTCATCCCTGTAACTCCGACCCCAATGGTCAATCAAAACCAAACTAAACAGTGAGGCAGCACGTGCTCATAGCAAGCTAAATTCCGAATTTCAACTTTTCACGTTATAAAATGTAGAAAATATGAAGGGGAGAAATGGACATGGTAAAACCAATAAGTAGCTCCATTCTTCCGCTCCTATACAGGGTGGATACAAAAATGAGCCCCCCCCCCTTTTATTTTCGCAACCGAAGCAGATATGTCAATTTTGATGAATGCAATGAATAGGAAGTTGTGGATGATCTATCCCATGGTGCAGTTTTCATCATCCCAAATATGCAAATTAGAACACATTTAAATCCTATCTAAAAAAAAACCGTAACAGATACACGAAAAATTCCAATTGAAGACATGGAATTCCGAACAAAACAAGAAAAATCCAAAATTTGATGAATGAATCACCAACAATCAAAATTATTTGTAATTTACAAACAGTCACAGTGCATAAATAATTTTACTCCAAAGTTAATCATAAATGTGCTCAATGTGACGAGCATTGACACCATAACACAATTGGGCACGGAACTTAATTGATGTCATTATATTGGCGAGTATGGTTGGTGTCACTCGGCATGCTTCTTCAATACGTTGTACCTGATCCTGCAGTGAGGTGGGTTGTGTGGCATAAACCTTTTCCTTCACGAAACCCCACACATGCCTTTTATTTGCTTTTTCTCATGAAAATGAATGTTATTATGGTAGTTTTTGGTTATTTCTTGATTTGCATGTTGAACATTCAAATGTCTTTGTGAAGTTCATAGGGAGGTAACTAATAAATTCAACATGTGGTTGTTGGTGATCCGTTCATCGGATTTTGGAGATTTTTTTGTTTTGTTCGGAATTCCATGCTGAGCAAGTCTGCAATTGGAATTTTTCGTGTATATGTTACGGTTTTTAAGATAGAATTTGAATGTATCCTAATTTGCATATTTGGGATGATGAAAAGGGCACCATGGGATATGTACTCATTATATGTTCTATTCATTGGATTCATCAAAATTGATATATTCGCTTCGGTTACGAATATAAAAGGGTTGGGGTGCTCATTTTTGTATCCATCTTGTATAGGGCGATTGATAAAGCCCTCTGGAGTTTCGGAAGATTGTTTGAGCAAAAAACTGCTCCCTACTCATTATTTTGTCCAACACTGTATATTCCTGATCGCAGATACCTCTAAGTTACATTTACGCGGATGGTCACTATTAGTTAGTCGATTGGGGTATTTAATCTGAGGTGAACCCAAGGTTGTTCCCAGAATCTTCGTAGTATTTTTTTCAGCTAACAAATAAGTTGGTCTTCGAGAATTTGAGGCACATTGCACTTAGATATACCCTGTGTGCCCAGAATTAATATTTGAATTCAGCGAACTAACTACATCAGGCATCTGTCATCATTCCTTTATCAGAAAATGGTATTTGTCAGGGGTAAATGGTG
Source organism: Rhysida immarginata (assembly GCA_023313115.1). NCBI lineage: Eukaryota > Metazoa > Arthropoda > Chilopoda > Scolopendromorpha > Scolopendridae > Rhysida > Rhysida immarginata. The sequence goes on along the minus strand of JAHWFO010004499.1, from coordinate 1,069,456 downwards.
AAAGGAAATGCTCATCCAAGGCTCACCGGTGCTCCGATAACCAATCCTGTTAAATTTATCTCCGAGTTGGAATTGTATTTTTGGTTGCGTGCTGAGGACGGAAAAGGCATTAGCCGCGTATTTTTATTACGACGTGTTAAAGAAGTATTTCCCCTTGGTTTGCTGGCGTTCTACGATTCCCGGCTGGGTAGACTGGACTGGCGGTGAAGCGACCGCGTTAGCTGCAGTAATTTTTATCGTTAATATAATGGAAAGTGGCTACGCATTCGCAAGTTGTTTCGACTGACGGGAGGAGCATTAGAAGACCTTATTAATCTTTTGTTTACGTTACTTACCTGCTTGTAGATTCAGTTGGTAATTCTTGTGCTCATTATACGTTTTTCTTTCCCGTTCAGTGAAGTGCTTGACCGTGAGGCCAACTTAAAGAGCTTATTAAGCATTCCGCTTTTTCTCTAGTCAATGTGTGACTCTTTCTTATGGTTTATTTTTTGTTCTCCACATAGTAGCAGTGTTCTCCTTCTTTTCTTTATCGAATGATAGCTGCTAAGGGTTTTAATTTGCTTGGCAATCTCCACATTTGATGTATGTGGTTGTAAGCAGGGGAGTCTGATAATTTCTTTCTCTCGCTGCGTCATAGGGAAGGAGATTTCGTTTATACACACCAAGAAAATGTATTGTAAACTAGCTTATTAAGTTTTCTTAGCTTAAGCCCATATCTCACTAAGTAGTATTAATTACACTAGTCAACACGCATTTTGTGACTAAGACCACACATAGTGTTCTTAGTAGTAATTTGTACGTAGAATCCGAATCTGCTTTTAGATTTTTTCTATCACGTCACGTTTCCAAGCTATGCACTTCGAGACTTCTATGTTAAAGTAATGGGTGGAAAGAGAACTCTCTGCAGTGTTAAAGTATCAATATTTTGGGGCCGCAAGGAAATTTACCAGGCCCCAAACACTGAATGATTTAAAAATGTTTCATTGTAAAAAAAGAAAGCTGTGCGTGCTAGAGAAATTTAAAAATTATATTCGTAATCAGCAGAAAAAATACTACCAAAAATCACCCACTTTCATTTTGTCACAAGAAAAATCTTAAATTTTGTTGGCCAGTGTTATTATTTTGGGGTCAATTCCTTATTGTTGATGTCAGGGGTAAATGGTGAAAAGAAATATAAGACAAGAGTTTTCATCAGAGAAGAGAGAAGAGACCAATTAGTGATATCAAGGGTGCACCGTGCACATACTACCGTAGGTGAAAGTAAAGATGTGACGTCAGATGTTTACCGGGTTCAGGCTTGAGCGAGAGCGAGGAAAGACAGTTGAACCCGAGCAGCCTTCGAAGACAGAGGGAAAGGCGAATCGAGAGCGTCGTGAGATGAGAACGTGGCAACATGGAGTCAGACGAGAGAGCAAGTGATGGAAAGCATGGGAAGAGAGACACTAATTCGTCCGAGGAGGCGTCAAGGGAAGAATTCCCATTAAAAAGTAAGCTATTGTTTGTACCTTGTTCGTCGCGTACTGCGTCGGTCGTAATAACGAGCACGTCCAGGGGAGAGTTTTTGGACATGAGATAACGGTTTAGTAGCATCGCTCATACGTCAAAATTGCGTAATATCAAAGCCTTCCAATGGTAATGGCTCTGATCTTACGCAATTTTGACGTATGAGCGATGCTTATTAAACCGCAATCTCAAGTCCAAAAACTTGATCTAGGGCCCACCAGTGCTCTGATAACCACGCTCTGCTACCAAAATTAATCTTTGGCTACAGTACTTTTGTTAGGGATAAAATAAATATAATAGCAGCTGGAGTGGAAAAAGTGATAAAACTCCTAACAGAAGCACTTCCCAAAGATTAAGGGAAAAAATAACAACCTGATTTATTTGACAAAATTTGTATTAAACTGATACAGTAAGATATAATGAAACAATAAAAAAATAAAACAAATTAAGTACTTTGAACCAACCAGCTAGGCAGGGAGTACATAAAAACACAATATAATAAAGTTGGCGTTAATTATGCAAAATCTTACTCGGCTAGCGGACGTGCTCATCAGTTTACACACACACACAAAAAAACAATATGGAATTAGACCCCAATTGTGTTGAAGTAAAAATAATAATGAATACTGCTTAGCGAAATATGGACTTAAGCAAAGAAAATTTAATAAGCTAGTTTACAATACACCGTCTTCGTGTCGAGGCCAACGAGAGACAGGCCAGGGCACTCAAAAGTCACATGATCATCGGGGTCCGGCAACAATCCATCCTTCATTATTTCCAACAAATGAAAAATTACTGATTGTTAAAATCCAAGATGGGGACAAAGATATCAAATGATAGCTGCTAAATATTTTAATTTGTTTGGCAATCTCCATATTCGGGATAAGGAAAAGAAGAACACTGCTACTATGTGGGCAACAGAAATTAAACCCTAAGAAAGAGTCACACGTCGCACTAGAGAAAAATCGAGACGCTTAATAAGCTCTTTAAGTCGGCCTCACAGTCAAGCACTTCATAATACGAATGTTCACTGAAAGAAAAAAATATAACGAGCACAAGAATTACCAACTGAATCTACGAGCAGGTAAGTAACGTAAACAAAAGATTAATAAGGCCTTCTACTGCTCCTCCTGTCAGTCGAAACAACTTGCGAATACATAGCCACTTTCCATTATAGCAACGATAAAAATTACTGCAGCTAACGCGGCCGCTTCACTGCCAGTCCAGTCTACCTAGCTGGTAATCGTAGAACGTCAGCAAACCAAGGGGAAATACTTCTTTAACACGTCGTAATAAAAACACGCTGCTGATGCCTTTTCTGTCTTCAGCACGCAGCCAAAAGTGCAGTTCCAACGCGGAGATAAATGTAGCGGGGTTGGTTATCGGAGCACTGGTGAGCCTTGGACGAGCTCGTATTACGTGAAGAACAATGTACAAAGAACGACTTAGTTTTTAATGGGAATTCTTCTTTTGACGCCTCCTCGAACGAACAGGTTTCAAAGCCGGGTGAATTAGCGTCTCTCTTCCCATGCTTTACGTCGCTCACTCTCTCGTCTGACTCCACATCACCTCGTTCTCGTCTCACGATGCTCTCGGTTCGCCTTTCCCACCAACTTCGAAGGCTGCTCTTAATCAACTGTCTCTTTCCTCGCTCTCGCTCCAGCCCGAACCCGGTAAACATCTGACATCACATCTTTACTTCCACCTATACCCCTGACGTCACTAATTGGTCTGTACTCTTGTCTTATATTTCTTTTCACCCTGACAGTATTGATCCACAACTAATATCGAACCGTCTAAGTGAATGCTAAGCCTGCCTATGCAATGGATTCGTATATAAGAAGTTGACGTGCATAAACTGCAAGGTTGACGTACATAAAATGATTTGAATAACAGCAAAATGAAAAATCCGACATATACAAACGAAGCAGTAGAGCCACCAGCTATTGGCCGTCAGTAGCGCGTAGTCAATAAAAGACATGTGGCACGAGGTCGCTTGGTGAGTGTAAAAGGTGAAATGTTTATACTCTGAACACATATCAGTCATTGTTGTCTTGGATTAAGTGAGTGATTTATGAGATCTGGATCATCCATTATTGGCTTTGGCCAAGAGTGATCGCATTTCCGAAACTGCTCATTTTATGAGCTATTCGACTGTTTTCTGTCATTAAGGTGTACCGTGATTGGACAAACGTGAGAGATGAATCCGATAATGAAGACCTGTGCAGCCCACCGACCCGCAAGAGTCCAACAACTGAAAGTCCAAATGAACTACAGAGGGTTCCAAAAGGTGTACTCACTGTTTCTAATTCAATAATTTCGAAACAAAAAGACATACACTTACTAATCGTATGCGGAAGTGTGGTGTAACTATGAAACTATGAAATTTGACATGGTAGGTGGCGCTGGTGATCGGTGGTGAACCAGGGAGCGCTCGAAAGTGGGGTGAGCTGGTCAAGTGTAAGACGTATTCTGAAGGGTGCAAATTGGAAAGTGTTCATTCCAGACTGCTTCCCGCGATGAATGAGGACCACCCGGATCGAAGGATGGAGTACTGTGATTGGTTTGAGAATATGGTTCGCGAGAATGAGGAATTTGTAAGGAAGTTTGTGTGGTCTATGTGGTCATGTGCTACCACTGACAGCCGTAGTTCGGAGTAGGTTCGGCGCCATCGGCGTTGTTTGGAAGTCATTTCGAACACTTCTTATAACGCTCTCACAGGCCAAAAATTGTATCTGCAAGTCAAATTTGTAACAAGATATGGACTATCAAACAGTAAGTATATTTTTTGGATCCCTCTGTATGTGCTGCCGTTTACATGTTGACAAAGACTGTGAACCATATGAGACTCCGAAGCGGGCGGATGCGCACTGCACTCATGCTGACAAAGAAATATATTTGATGAATCGCTTCAATTTGATTGCAGTACGACAGGATTTAGGCCTTTCTTGATTGGTCCCCCTTTTTGATGAGTCAAGGTTCCTGCTCCAACCAATGGATGGATGTTCTCGTATTCGGCTGGAAATCTCCAAAAAGAATCATACTATTGGAGGAATAGAAGCTGGTGGTGGCAGCGTTATGGTCGGGGATGTTTTCTTGGTAATGACTTGGTTCATTGACACCTCTTGTTTGGTTATTTGCGGCCATTGCATCACGCCCGTATATGCTGATTGCGTTTTCTGGGGCGGACGGTTATTCCAAAAGGACAATGCCATATGGTTGGAGGAGCACGACCAAGACATCCAAGTAATTCCCTGGTCTCCTAATTCCCCAGACCGAAGTTTAATCGAATTCCAAGGAGCTTCCACCTGTTGGAACCATTGCAGTTTATATGACTTCAGATACTCAAACACCAAGCCCACAGGCCTCTGTCTAATCAAGTAATCTTATTGTCAATTCTTGGACTTTATAGTACTGCTTACAGTATATTTTCTAGTTTATTTTTACTTCTATAAAGGAAGAGATGCAAATTTTAAGAGTTTACCAATTTTGATTTATAAGTAAACATACATACTGTCCAGGTTTAAGAGTTCTCAACAACATGGTTATAATGTACAACTTAAAACATTAAAAAATATAGTAATGCATTAAAAACTTATTGAATCTAAGGACGGTAGATGGCGTCACCGTACCACCAATTGGGTCGTTTCTTCCAAGGTCTTTGCGTATTTTCATCAGGATCAGGGAAGTAATGGTAGTAATTGTAATAGTTGTCGTCTATCAGGCTTCTTCCGGACTTCATGGCGTCGACGCAGTTTTCGACGCGGTCTTCTAACTCTCTGTAGAGACTGGGATTTTCCTTTAAGTCGCCATGTATCTTCTTCGCCACCATCTTGAAGACGTCCGACTTCCGTTCGCCCGGTTCTGGCTCGGTATCCTCCAAGCCAGATTCAGCCCAAAAGGCATCTGCGAAACAGTCCGTCGTGCTCTTGTCCATGTATTTCATACGCGTCATGAACTTGGACGCGATGGCCGCTGTTCTCAATTTATTGAAGATGCTGGTCGTGACTTTCCATGCGGATGAGCTGAGCAGGATGGTGAGGAGTATGGAGAGGATCAGGAGGGATTTCATCTTGATATACACCTGGAGTACAAGAAACTTTGTTATTATTTGGAGGATGTGTTAAGGGAAGTAGAAGAAGAGGAGTTGCGCTTTTGTTAAAGATGTAAAGAGTAAGCAAGAGTGCGAGACGTACCTTCTTCAGATTTTACACTGTACTGCTAGGGATCCATGCTGTATTCATTAGTTCTTGTTCATTTAATCAGCTTTGAAGATTTGTGATATACTATGTCGGTTGCGTCAGTTTTTTGCGTGGTTTTTAAGGAAAATGAAAGAACGGAGTTTTCAGAATTCAAATAAATCATTAATCAGTTGGCTTCATCTTTAATATGAGGAACATGCATAACTCTAATTGAATGTAAACTTAGATACAGGTTTTGACTTACAGAAGATTATCATTCGGAATGGCGGGAAAGGGGTTTTGAAATAACGAGATCTTGGAATTCATTATTAAGTTGATCTTCATTTCTATAATCGTGGGAGAGAGTCATTAAGATGCTGGAATGTGTCCACTGGTATCTGGAGCCATGCGTCCGACAGCTGCTGAAGAGTGCATTGTCGAGATAATCTCGAAGGTGCTCAATAATATAATGTCTGGGGAATTAGAGAGCCAGGGAGGTACTTGATGCCTTGGTCATTCCCCTCTAACCATTCTCGAATACTTCTGGCAATATAAAATGTCACATTGTCTTGCTGAAATTTCCCATCCGCCCTAGGGAAGACAGCCAACATGTATAAGTATACCAGTTCCGCCACGATAGATTAATAACCGCATCAGGTGTAAGTGTTTTAGGGATATCAGTAGACCTAGACAATACTAAGAAAACACACACAGATCAGCCAAAACATTTTGACCAGCATTGCTATGTGATAATGCTCTCATCGGAATGACGTCAGTGGCACATGACAAGGTGGAATGGTTTGCCGGGGGTTGCGTGGCATCATTTTATCGACTGCGTGTGCGTAAAATGAGAAGGCTGCTGATATGAGTAACTGTAATAAAGGCCAGGTTCGCGAGCTGACCTTGTTAGTAGTATCTATGAACAAGTGGAAGGAATGTGAAATCAGTAGTAGACGCTGAGGCGTTGGGCGTCCACGCCTAATCAACGTATGCAGACTGTTCCACTTGGTGAAGAAAAATAGGCGACTGCCGGTGACTCGACTGAAGGTTCAAATACAAGCGTATCTGAGCACACTGTGCATAGGACTCTGTTGGATATGGGATTGCAGCAGACGCCCTTCACGTGTGCTAATATCAACCCAGCATCGTGGACGTTTATGACTTCGGTGAGCCCGTGAACATGGTCAATGGAGAAGAGTTACCTGGTCCGATATATCACGATTTCTTTTGCTACATTTGTCAGGATACGCCGTCTTCCAGATGAACAGTTACTCGACATATGTATCGTGAGACGCTAACAGGCCGTTGGTGGAGGTATTATGCTTTGGGGGACGCTCTCATGGGACTGGTGGTTGTTTTAGAATAAACCATGAAAATCTTTCATAGCTTTCTCACCAGATATGGAGTCATCCAGCAGGACAACGCTATTTGTCACATGGCTAAAATTGTCCTGCAGTGTTTGAGGGACCTCTGCTTGCAATCTGGTACAATCTTCCCCCAGACTTTTTCCAACTAATTGTAGTCACTAGGCTTTGGTTAATCAGAGTAGATATCTCAGTATCTCAACTTTGAAAAATGCTTATGAGCTTATAAAATGGTTTGTTTTTCCAGAATCATTATCAACTAATACTGGACTATTAAGGGATCTACTGATTTAATTGGTTGGCTGGTTGATTGGTTGGGGTTTTAGGGCGCGCCAATACTAAGGCCATTTTGTGCCCAATTCTGACCTATTACTGAGTTAAGTAACTGGAAGATTTTTGGGTGATTGAACTTCAACTATTATCCCGGTCTACATTTTCTTGTATTTTTAGCATATTAATATAAATCATTTTATAGGGGTCAATCTATTATCTTATGAAAGTATATCCTAAGTATAACAGGTTAATGAAAAAAATAAAGACTCAGTTCGTTTGTAGTTTATGTATGTTCACTATTTTATTAAACTAAACATAAGTATAATGAAAACTTAGCAGTAACCCTACACACGAAGGATAGCATCGCCGTACACCCAAAGAGGTCTGTTCTTCCATTTCTTGCGTACATTTTCCCCGAAGTAGCGGTTGTAATAGTCCTCATTGCCTTCATCGTACAAACTTCTGCCCGTCTTCCTGGTGTTGATGCAGATCTCAAAGCCATCTTCCAGTTTGCGGTAGTGGTTGGAATTTGTGTGTATCTCGGTGAGTATCTTGCTGACTACTTCTTTGAAGATGTCCGATCGCTTTTGGCCCGGCTCGGGTAGGCCGTCCTCTACGCCTGATACATTCCAGTAGAGGTTGGCGAAGCACTCGATCGACATTTCGTCCAGTTCATCCATCTTGGACAAGAACTTGGCTAAAATCATGCCCGTCCTCAGCTTTTCGAAGATGGCGCGCTTTTCTTTGGTTTGAGCGGTGGTGTGGAGAAGGATTGCGAGGAGCACTGATACAGCCACAATAGATTTCATGATCTTTATTGTGTCTTGGAATACACAGGAGCTACTTCAAAATGAGATGTTATTTAAGAGAGCGAAAAGTGATGACGTCGGTTTCTTCGTAGTTTTCAAAGAACTAGAAAAGTAGTACTCTGGAAACCATTAAGCAGGTCGGCAAGAGAATGAAGGATCGTTAATGATGAACGTATGAAAGAGAGTAATTTGTAACATAAATCTGCAGGCCATAAACTTGATTAACATAGCATAAGCCAGTGTATGGTTACAGATTGAATGAATCGCTGACGCCGTAAGGTATAAGAAATTACTTGGTGCATTCTGGGAAATTGTAGCCATGAAAGGATGGGCCTAGTCTGTAACAAAGCGCACTGTCTCAATTACAAATTGAATAGGGAAGAAAAAATTCCGTGACCTGGACTCCAACCAGAGACCATGCTTTACACTGTCTTGTTGAGTAACCATTCTCAGGATAATATGATAACGAAATCGTGTCTCAATATCATAACAGTGGCACCATCAGCCTGCACAGTTATCACTACATGATAAGAAAGATGCAAACCATGATATCCAAATCCAAGGCAAACCATGTGATATTTCTAGTCCTCACAGATCCAACGACAGAAGATGGCCATCAGCTAACCTAGTCCGAGAGAGCTGCTGTAACTTGCTTCTGGAAAGTCTTTTTCGCCCAATGTGTGGTTTAAACTGCATGCTTAAGGAACACTCATTGGTCAATTTATTAGGAACCTTAACTTCGTCTGTCTGCAGAACTGTCTGGATTCTTTTGGGCATTGATTTCACAAAGTCCCTGAAAGGCTCCACAAGGATAATCTGTGTGGCCATATAAGCCGGAAAACCCGTTTCGATTGAACTGAGATTGGGAAACTGTGCTGGCTAATCGTTCTAACCACTCGTAGACCATTTGGGCACAATGACCCTGTAGGGATTAAATACTTGGTATCAGCTAGGCGTTGGCGTCTGTGATTGGGGAATCCAGGCAATGTCAAGAAAAGATTCCGTCCTGCGCAGTTCACATTAGACAAGTCCTCTTATGTGCCTTAAGCCAGAACCTGAGCAATTGGAAACGGGACTCATCAGAATAGGTAATTTTTCTCTAGGCGACCACAGTTTAATCTTACAGTCTAGACCACTGGAGTCATCCTTGTTCTTTTCCCGAGTAATTCGACGAGCGTGTATGCTCTTGTAATTCAGCCGTGCACGAGTTGTGCGTTCCGATATGCCCTCCACAGACTGGAATAGAACTGCAGTACAGTGCTTGTCTTGGATGATCATAGACATCCTATTCTCAACCCAGTCCTCTAAAGTCTGTGGATGTCCACAAATGGATACGGGATTTGGGTGGTGACTTTCTCGTCATCACGCCATTTTTGAAGCTATGTCTTGTGAATAGCCTAAAAGGGCCACTGCTGCTTTAGGGTGGCACTTACTTTTTGGCCAGTGGGTGAGGGTTCCTAATAAATTGTTACAAATGCCTCTAACAATAATGATTACCAATGCGAGTGATCAATTTTATTTATTCAGTTTCAATTTATTCTGAAAAATATACATATGTACCAAAGTATAACAGATGTATGTGTCTAACACATTTAGACATTTTACGAAAGTACATAGACGACTCTGTGTCGCTGGCGCTTCCTGTCTGGTTCGTCGTAAATTCGAGATCGTGGTACCTTTAGATGGGCACATTTGAAGATACTTTCCATTGTTTCAACCATTAACGGTTTGCTGCTTCGTAGCCTATCCAGAAGGATGACGATTGCCTTTTTGTAGAGTTGCTCGTACGTGGACCCCGTTCGTATTTCGTCTCCTTGAGGCTTTCCTACATTCCAGAGTACTTGGGCAATGCACTCGAGTACGCGGTCATTTAATTTCGTGAAGTGGTTGGCGAAATTCAGCATCATAGATCTTCCTGGCAGAGAAGCAGTCACTTCAGTGGCTTTTTCGGACTGGTGATTATCGTAGTCATCGTCCCGTGCGCACAGGGAGAGAGTCAGGAATATCAAGCTGAGGAGAGCGGCTTTCATTTGGCTTGGTTTCTTTGAATCTGTAAGAGATGTAAGAGGTTCGGGTTGTAATGACATATTTAGGTGATGAACGTCATTCACACACTGGCCAATGAATCAGGAACATGAGTGAAACTTGTAAATTAAGGTCTGCATGGTAGAAAAGAAGGATCTGACTTCCAAAAGGGACACATTGTTGGTACTTGTATAGTTGGAGTACTGGATTCTCGAAAGGTGCGAGTATCCAGAGTATTCAACCGTTGGAAATGATCCACAGTCTTTTAACTTTGGGTTAAAAATAATAAATCATGAGGGAAACACCCTCGTACGGAGAAACAGGTGCAACGATTGATGCAAGGCTGTGCCCGACCCCTATCTGGAAGACCATGCGCCTGGACTTGAAGGTGGTCCGAATCGGCAGTCGCATGCCTATACGAAAACCACCTGATGTATACAAAGAACAAAAAAGTTCATCTACAGTGGCGCCTGGTACGTCCTGACTGGACAATGAAGAGCGGAAGAAGAAGCACGCTGTTTTGTACTGAGACGTTAGTTAAGAAGATTTGGCTTGAACCACATCCAGCATACCTTGTCAAGATAACTTCTGGTAGTGGTGCCAGGATATGGAGCTTCTTCTACTGATATGGAATTCAAAAGTCAGTAGGATTCCTAACACTATCTGAAGATTGTTCCCGACAAACTTCTTTATCCTGCTGCAATTTAGCCTTTATGTAACTGTTTGGAACATGTTGAAACGACAGCGAGATGGTTTCTATTCAACAAATCTGACAAGAGAACTAAGGGCATGTTTGATATTTGCCTGGTCTTTCGTTGTCTTACAAGTGCTTCAACACCTTACTGACGGTATGACAACCGCAAATTCTGTAATGCGGGTCAAAGCAAATCCAACAAAACACTGAACAGTGTTTCTCATTAATTGGCCAGTGTGTGTAGAACCATATGTACCCACGTCTTTCTGTAATAACATCTGTCTTTCTAGTGTTGAATGTGAAGCAACGACTGTGGAATTGGCTGCAAGGGTATCAAATGGTTTTCGTGAGAATTGATTAAGTACGAGCGATATTTTTAATTAGACCGACCAATTTGATTAATTAAGCCTAATGAACTAGTAACTCTATTCACTCTCTAAAACATAATGAATCGGGCATGTTAATGAGGAATTCAGAGAAGATGATAATGATGTGCTGTCAGTTACGAATATGAAGAAAAGAAAGAAGGAATAAAAGCTTACACTTGATGAACACTTTATTAGTCGATACAACCCATTCTGACTTGCCACATCCTTATGCAAATCACGGTGACGTAACTGCGATCTTTAGCTCATAAAAGGCATATATTTTGTATGCACAACTATTTTTAGCAATGGTAGCCAACACATGATTATTTAACTGACTTCGACCTTGACATCATTCATAGGTGCAAGAAGAGACTGTTCAAGCATTTTAGAAACAGCTAACATCCTCGGCTTTTCAGTGCGACAGTCTCTCGGATATTCAGAGAATGAAAGTTCCTTAACAAAATTTCAAGTGATATGTCAACTTGTGGATAAACGAGATAACAGGCAAGTGACTTGGCACTAGAAGGGCACGAACACGACTGAATAAATTTCAGTACGATACAGGTGATTCAAAATCACACATGAAAACACATCATGAAGAATCCTCTCCCTGATTGGTTATGATAGCAGGAGACAATCCCAAGAAACTCACATCTGTTATTTGGCTAAGAGCACTGCATATTGATTGGTTGCTGAGTAAAAATAAGTAATTGGCTCGATGAGTCTTGGTTCCTTCTCTTCCTTCTCTACCATAATGATGGCAGGATGATAATATGCCGAACAGCATGCAACCATAGGACAACTAATAAACTGACAGGTGGGGGAGGTAGAATAATTATCTGGGGAAGTTTTTCCTGAGCCAGACTTGGTTCCCCAATAGTACTGAAAATAGAATACCACAAACTATGTTAACATTGTTGCAGGTTATCCTTAAGGAATGATTGTGTTTGTCATCCTAACCCGAAACAATTGCATGCATGCCTGGACACAGGGCCATTTACAATTTGTGGAAGTAATGTAAATCGAACGTTACTGTGTTAGCAGTTCAGATTTCCTTCTTTGGTCAAGATTTGTCTGATTGTTGTTTCCATGACACCAAATTGCGCTCGTAATTTGGATTGTTGTCATGCTCTCTCTTCTAGCGCGTCTTTCCAGAGATCAGAATTTCTGGTCGACGACTTCCAAGAGAACGAACGTACAGAAATCCATTGGGGCTACATTTGGCAGGAGTATATTTAATGATTTTTCAATTGAAAAATGGAAGGAAAAATTCTGCGACCCGGATTCGAACCAGGAACCTCGACTAACATAGCCGATGCCTCTACCAATTGGGCTATCGCAGACACCACGGACAGCCAAGCTGTCTCAAGGTGTCTTAAAGACAACCAAGTTGTCACGGTTGAAAGCCCAATGGGAGACGTATCTCCAGTTAATTTTTCCTTCCATTTTTCAATTGAAAAATCATTACCTATGCTTGGAGACGTATCTCCAGTTAATAATTATTATTATTCACTTGTGAGTTCATCAACTTTCTGGTGGTTTGGAATGGAGAAATTCTCGATCTGCGGGCCAGGTTCCCGTCCCCCATTGGGCTTTCAACCGTGACAACTTGGTTGTCTTTAAGACACCTTGAGACAGCTTGGCTGTCCGTGGTGTCTGCGATAGCCCAATTGGTAGCGGCATCGGCCATGACAGTCGAGGTTCCTGGTTCGAATCCGGGTCGCAGAATTTTTCCTTCCATTTTTCAATTGAAAAATCATTACCTATGCTTGGAGACGTATCTCCAGTTAATAATTATTATTATTCACTTAGGAGTATATTTGAAAGAAAGTACTTAGCTGTAATTGTTGTTTCATCACGAAGGGACCTAAGAAAAAAACGCCTTGTAGGAATGCACTTGCGCCTTAGAAACTACTTTTCATAGCTACAACTTTCTGACACAAAATGTTGTAGTCGCTTTCGTTACGTGTATGATATCCACATAGACACTTTTGACCATTTACATGGTGACAGCAGATTATGGATCTTCCTTAACAGTAAAACCTTGAGGGAAACACTCTTCTGCAATTGCGGGAGATACTTTTGACTTTGCAGTTATTAATTGCTGCTTGGTGAATTGTAGGTATTTACCATTTTCGTGACTTTCAGTACAAGGACCTTCGATATGATGTTTAAGGGGTTAGAATTAGGTGCATAGAGTAATCCAAACTATCAGCTGTGCAGGTCTTGCCAAACCGTTTTGATAGTGCAGAAGGCCCCCTATCTTTCAAATGACGCTACCGATGGCTTTGTATCGATTTTCAATTTCGGACATTCTAACCAAAGATCAAGTTTTCGTGGCATATCAAGATTAAACAGCACTTGTGGTACCTAGCAGGAAAGAACATTAGTCGAACTCCCAGAAGAATGCGTCCTGCAGTTATCATGCACGTGCTGCGTATATTCGCACCTTTTTATAAAGTGTGACTGACCTTCTATACAAATTCTTATCCTTTTCAATTCTAATGCCTAGTGACCAATGGTATTCTCATGAACTGTTGGCCCAGAGACCAATGGTACTTGAATAGTTACCTATTAAATCTAACCAACTTAACCTAAGCTGACCTTGCCTAACCTACATAATCTATCTAAGCTAATCTATCTAATCTAAACTATCTAAACCTAGCCTAACTAACCTATCTAACCTAATCTACTTAACTTACCTAAAACTAACCCAAGCTAGTTAACCTAACTTATTCAACCTAACCTATTCAACCTAACCTAACCTAACCTTCATTTTACCCTACCCAACGACTAATGGTATTCCTATGGACTGTTGGCAAATTTTCACCGATTTTTCTTTTACAAATCCCAATTTAATTAATTCTTCTTAGTTATAACCGCAAGTCTTTCAGACGCCATTTTAACAGATTGCAATTGTTGCACCATCTAGTGGAATGCCATGGAAATCACTAAAAAATACGCAACTAAAATGACCGATTTTTAAGCCGTTATTAGACGGATATGGTTTATTAAGAATGAAATTTCAATTAACGATTACATAATTAATTATTAATTAACTATAATATCAAAATTTTGAAAGTGTTTTACAGAGGTATGTAGACGACCCGGTGCTTTTTGTGTCGCTGGTAATACACTAGAGAACGTCCTCCCTTTTGCTCGGCGCATTTTTCAGCCTCTGACAGAGACTGCTGAAATTTGTCGTTGTCCCTCTTTAGTTCCTGCATGAACTTGACGACGACTTTCTTGAAAAGCTCCCTGTACGTGGTCTTCGGCGGAATGCTTTCGTTCGTGGGTTTTCCCAACTTCCACAGGATGTCGGCCAGGCAGTCGTACCCTTTATCGCCAAGCTTATCGAACGTATCCGATAACTTCTTGATCTTCTTCAGCGTCTTCATTGCCGAAACCATTCCACGCTGCGCTCCTTCCTCACTTTCAGTTTCCCGAGAGGAGCACAGAACAACCACAAAGGATAAGACGAGGATGGCTTTCATTTGGATTGGTTTTGAAAGGAATGGAGTTGCTCAATGGCTGTTGCGGAATCATGTTCTTTAGAGCCACCCGACTTTCGTTTTAATGAACCAACCAATACTAATTAGCTAAGATCAAATTTGGTTAATTAGGCTTATGTTTATTGAAGAATGCGCTGGAGATTTTAAGGAAACTTGATTAGTAATTCTGCTCTCTCTCTCTCTTTCGTATCAGAACACATTATCTCGCAGGTGGATGCTTGAAGTGCAGGTAAGTCTGTCATTTTCGATTTCCTTTTAAGCGAATATACTAATTACACTGTACAACATGAAAAATATCCTTTAGATGAAAATATGTTTCTTGTATATTTTTGGATGAAAATAACGAATCTGTAATTTTTTGTTTACCACGCACCTTTTTTCAAAAAAATCCACATTTTAATTTTTTACGAATCTACATTGTAGCACATATAGAAACGCTATGCGACCAGTTCCTCCTCTACCTGCAGCTCCAGATAAATATATTGTTGATTCAGAGGAAACCACCTCCGATGACCCAAACCATCAAGATCCTCATTTTCAACCATCTACATCTATGACATGTAGAAATCACACAGAAATCATATACATCTATCACATCATGAAATCACACAGGCAGAGCTTAACGATGGAATGGAAGAATGCTAGCTGAATATTGCTGGTCTGTTTTCAGGTATACACCAACACATGCCTTCAAGAGGAAACGGCCAAAAACTCATTTTAGTGTTTGTGTTTTCTATAATTAAGCCTTTGTTACATTTCTCTGAGAAGTGGGTCTCCTACAAAAAAGGTACGTGATGGACCATTTTGGTTAATATGAATTAAACATCTTTTGTATATACAGAATCACATAGTTTCATCTTAAAAGGACAGAAAAAGTTCAAATATGTTCTATAGTGTTATAAGCAAAGTGAATAAGCACTATTTTAATGATCGAGGCTAGTCAGCAGGTTATTAAGAGTCAAAATGATTCCACGAGTCTAACTCCAAAAGCAATTCCTCCCAGTAGCATTAGTTTAACATACTAAGAACATATTAAGAACCTTATACACACAGTGGCCAATAGATTAGAAACATGTGCTAAATATTTTATTGGACTGAAACACAGTATGTATGTGGCCTGGCAATGGAGTTCGTATGGCTTTGGAACACTAGTAAGTCAATGGCAGACCAGGCGTTCACTAGACATTCCATTAGTTATGTTGCTGGAAGAGATTGTTGCTTTCGAATATATCGTTCCAACATGTACGAGGGGCGTTCAAATTTGACCAGGACTTTATTTTTTATAAAATCAGGAAACTATAAAACAAATACACACCAGTTATTTCTCAAAGAACTCTCTTTGCTTCTCTACATATTTTACCAGCATTCTGTGAGTATCTGGATATCGGTTTTGTAGAAATCTTCAGTCTGATGTCGAGCCATGTCAGGACAGCCTTTTTCACCTCCTCATTGGAGTCGAGCCTCTGCCCTCCCAAGAACTCTTTCAATGATCCAAAAAGGTGACAGTCGCAAGGGGAGAGATCCGGGCTGTATGGAGCATATGATAAGATGTCTCATTTGAGTTCCATCAGTGTGTCCATAATAAGTTTGGCTGAGTGTGGTCTGGCATTGTCTTGCAGAAAACAAACACCATTGGTAAGGAGTCCTGGTTGCTTTTCCCTTACTGCCGGCTTCAGAGACGTCCTCAAAATATCACATAGTAGGGTGCATTTATGGTTCGACTTTCTTCCAAAAAATCGACATGAATGATACCCTTAATGTCCCGGAATACAGTCGCCATCACTTTCGGTGCCGACGATGTCATCTTGAATTTCTTGGGTTGTAGTGAGTCAGTGTGTCGCCACTCTATGTTCGCACGTTTGCTTTCAGGATTATGGTGTTGAATCCATGTCTCATCAGACTTCTCGCGACGTTTTAACCCCGTTTAAAGAACATCTGCGCCACAGGAAATACGGCAGAAGCAAACTCTCCGCCATCGCCAAGCACTCACTGGACACAGAACACAGCATTTCCATAGAACCTGTTACACGCTTAGGAAGCTGCCACCTTCCCTGTCATATCGCTGCAGCAGCATGGAACAGATTTCCACCCGGGTGGTTTTGTGATCCTCGGAGAGTTGCTTAGGGGCCCATCTGGCACAGATGTTGGTAAATTTCAGCTTATCGTGGGTGATGGTCTCCACACTGCCAGTGCTGATGTTCAGTATTAAAGCCAATTCTGGGATATGAATCCGCCTGTTGTCCCTTATCAGCTCATTTGTTCGTGCGATGATGCCATCATTTATAGCAGTTGTTGGAGGTTCATTGCCGGTGGATTCTCGCCCTCTTTCAAACTTTTGGCACCAAGCAAAGACAGATGATCGAGACAAACATGAGTGGGTGAATTGTCTTTGAAATCTCCGATGAATTTCAGATGCTTTCACACCTTCGTTGTGGAGAAACTTGGTGATTATTCGTTGTTCCACTTTGGTTGAAAATCGCTGTCCGCCATTTTGTTTAATCATGGCAACCGGATGAGTAGTGCTGCATTTGCATGACAGGCGGTAGTTGCCATCCCAACAATGAAAGTTTAGATTTTTACAACAATGAAATTTACAAAAAATAAAGTCCAGATCAGATTTGAACGCCCGTCCTACCAAACATTCATGTCGTTCATGCAGTATAGACTTGGTTAGCAACAATGTTCAGGTAGTCCGTGGAACGCACCCGACCTTCTAAGTGACCAATTAAAGAGCAGCAGAAGAACCTCCATACCAGGACATTATCACCAATTCTTAAATTTTCTTGATAAAGTATGCTTTATGGGGCTCCCGCCGAACCAACAGTCGACCTTTCGGTCAAAGAGCGTATTTTGGCGATTCGTCAGACCATACAACCTTCTTCCAGACACGATTGTAGAAGAATATTCCTATTCTTTGCCGAAATGAGGAGTATTCGCTTAGACTTGCGACTGCTGATTTGGATCCCGGCGCATGGTTTTGTAGATGTGGATTGGGAGCAGCCTTTATTAAAATCAATTGTTGCACAGTGGATATCCTCTTATAAACGACGGCAGTATCATTCATGATTGATTCTCCTTGGGCTACAATTACCTGTTGTAGGCAAAGACTCTGGATCATTTTGGCCAGGATATACAGAATATGACATCTGTCGAGAATCCATTCATCTTACCTCGTGGTTTCATTTTTGGCTTCAGCTAGACGAGCACCAACAATGAGTAGTCACTGTAGGAGTTCATTTAAGTCCTTTTTTCCCAATGCAGATAGACTAACCCAACTGCTTCTCATATATGCAGACGCTTTAACCATATGATCTTAAACTGTTTTGCATAATATAGATGAAAAATATGTTTCATACTTGTTTCTGATTCATTGGCTTGTGTGCGGGTACATCCGAAGAAATGTTTTCTTTTTTTTTTTTTTTTTGGACTTTATGATAGATTATATTGCGGTCTCATAAAACATGTCGAACTTTAAGCGCTGATGAATCAGTTTCAGCGTGGGCAAGAGTGCGCTTTCGTGTAAATTAATTAACCAACTAAAAGGAATTTTTTTAATTAGCAGGTCAAATTTGATTAATTAAGCTCTTGTTTATTCGAGAGAGAAAGGCAAAGTTTTAAGTGAAATTAAATGGTAATTCTGTTCGCTCTTTGAAACAGGATGAAGCAGACAGGTTAATGAGAAAGCAATGGTCCATGTTTAAAATAAAGGCGAGTGCTCTAAATTTGTTATAAATGAACGTTTTATTATAATAAAGGTATAAATAGCGAAGGTCTTATCGTGCATGATTAACTGGGTATTATAGAGATGAAACGCTGCAATTTCATACTTGATCAGTTTTCCTAGATTTATACATTTCGTTTACTTTTTAATGAAAGGTTTCTAACTTGACAACTTAATTTCTGACTTGTTAATATTAAAGTTAAAGTTTCACGATCAGTCATGTTCAGAAAAAACAGTTCACCTTGAAGAAGTTGAGCTATGATTTTGCTTTAAAATATTAAAATAATTAATACAGATCGAACGACTACCATCAAAGAGGTCATGTGTGTCGACGTGACTACTGTCGGTATGGCCTCCTCTGGCGGGGCATCATCGAATTGAATAATGTTTTAATGGTGCTTGCCCCGTACTCGAAGTTCATCACGAATTGTTGGCGGACGGTGATCATGCTGTATCTCTCGTTTGATCATGCCACAGACATTTTTATACCCGGCCACGGTAGAAGTGGAATATTGTTATCCTTGAGTAAGACACGTGTCATCGCTGCAACATGTGATATGGTGTCACGTATAGACTTAGATTAATGCAGTGGAATGCGTGTGAGCATAAAAATCTGGACAGGATAGATTGAATTCGATAAAGATAATTTATTTTATTAAAGGAAAATGCCACCCTCTTAAAGGGGCAGCACGATACATTAGTATCGTTAAATAAATTTAAAGCGTGAACCAAAAATAGATTACTATTGAATGTTAATCTATAACAATCTACAGTTCCATAAAAATAATAATAATATTGAGATCGCAATCTTGACGGGAGCTCCAACTTAATCCATATAACATCAAACAAGGCTGCCTCGCTGCCTTCACATGGATCGCATCGACGCTGATGCGTTTGTCTTCGAGCAGACCTATAAATCAGCATAAAGAACTATGTTAGTGTTTCGCCAGTCTGCTAGGCGTTGGTGGAACTTGCGCGAGCTTTTATTGCGAGAGGAAAAGGAATTAGACTTACCTCGTATGGAGCCGGGTACACGCAGCCGAGGCCTTCTCGGAAATATGTAGATAAACCCCACGGGGCAATAATGGTTTCCTGCCGTGGCTGGCTCTGCTCCTCGTAGCAGCTCGCAATCTCTTCAGGCAAAAGAGATGCTGGGACACCAAAAGACGCAGGGACACCAAAAGACGCACCTCGATTTGACCAGAAACGTAGCTGATGCTTGCCGTCACTCGGAAGAGCATTTCCAGCTGTTTTGAAGTGAGGAGATGAAGCCCGTCGCACTCTTCCTTCCACCGTGCTTAATCGACAGTTTATTTCACTGGCGGCTAACACACGCTCCCTTTCATATTGGGGACATCTCTCTTGCCTTATCCCGCCGTCAGTTAGGTTCGGGGCTCTCGTCCTCCGTGAGTCTATTCCTCCTGTGGCAAAATAACGAGAAAAGGAATTATCGCAGTCTTGGCGAGCGGACGCAGTCCCTTCTGTTTGCACTTTGTCATTACTGTAACTTGCGGACGCGAAGCTGGCGAATTGTCCTCTATATTTATTCGGAAACTCTGCCTCACCTGTGTCTTCAGCTGAATTATTAGCTGGAGACGCGGCATTCCGAAATACATTCACTTGGACTTCTTCACTTCTTCTCACGTCCGTACGCTTTGAAACTCCCGGGTCTATTCCCCTTCTTCTCGCTCGCTCTCGTTCCACCAGCGCAACGCCCTCTCGCAGCGCTCCAATCTCGCGACTTCGGCTTTTTACGCCGACCAAATTCGCTAGCAACGAATTGTCTTTGATTCGCGGCAAGAGATACCACTTCCGTCTGTGTGCCTACCTGAGAGGAGAACGTCATCTGCTTAGACGCGAAGCCAACGAAAAAGACAGGCCTCGAAGCGGAAAAGTCACCTGACCATCTGGGTCCGAACAACAATTCAACCATCATTGTTTCCAACAATCGGAAAAACACTCATTGTTTACATCCAAAATGGAGACAATGAAGATTGGATTGTTGTTCGGACCCAGATGGTCAGGTGACTTTTCCGCTTCGAGGCCTGTCTTTCTCGTTGTCCTCGCTTAGACAATTTCCCTCTCTTGCCTCGCTTGCTAGGCTGTGACATATGGTGTTATCCTGCTGAAAGATAGCCTCTGGAAGGTTCTGTAGATAGGGAAGGAATAATATTATTTAGAATAATATTATTAATTCTATAGAATAATATTGATGGCAAGGACACTCGTTAAGGTGGTACGGATTCTAACTGGAGTTAATTTGCTTTTCTACCCGATAAGAATGTTTTGTGATGGTGCGAATAGATGCCTTTCCCCATGTTACCTACTGACAGCACTGCGCATTCCTTTTCACCTAACGTAACTGTGGTTCGTCCCAAAACAAACTGACTTAAGTCGTTCGATACACCACCTCAATTCATTGCTGAGATGACAAAGGTAGCCTGAGAAAGGACCTTCGAGCTTGCGGTTGTATGATTGTTAAAATGCATTGTTATGCTTGTCTATAGCTAAAATCATGCAATATCATGCAATAGAGAGAGCAAAAGTCGGAGCTTGAGCAAATATAGCAGACCAATAATGGAGAGCACATGTGTGCACAGACCAGAAGATTAAAAAACCATGGTTATGCGACACTCGTAATCATTATTGTTAAGATTCAAAATATAGACTGAAGTTGCTATTATGGGGATGCTTTTGGAAAGTTGGTAAGAAACTGAAACGAATGTACTTAGGCCAAACCACTTTTTATTTAAGTTATTTTGACATCATACATCTAAAAGTTGACCAGGAAATGTGATGTTGATACATTGATGTTGATTTTGGACCAACTTGAACATCTTAGGATTAGGAGCATGGGGTTCTTAATTTGGTGAGATTTTTAAAGTGCTTAAAAGAGTATCAAAAATAGTTTATATACCAGAAAAGCTTAAAAACTTATGTTACCAAAATGTATTAGTACTCCCAAATAGTGCCAACAAAATGTATTAATATATGATGCTTTAGGTTACATTAATACCATTGTCTGATTAAAATTTGAGACAAAGAAATAATTAGACATTACGAATTAGGTATAATGATAAGGACGTCGCTTCCGCTCTCGGGGCCATTCCCATAACCTGGGTAATCCAAAATCCAAGTCCAAGTCTCTGAATGGATCCAGGTCGCTGGGTGATCTCCACTCATTCTTTTCGTCGTATCTGTGAAAGCGACCTTTCTTTGCTTTATCCATACAGTTTTCAATTCTATTACCTGTCGTCTTCGACTTTTCCAAATCTTTCCTGTACCCTTCTAATATATTGACGACGACGGCTTTGAACAGATCTTTGTAGTTCGCGTCCTTCGGCACAATCTCCGAAGTGGGCTTGCCGACCTCCCAGAAGTGTTCGGCTATGCAGTCCTCAGCTTCTGCATTGAGATTCTTGAATCGTTCGAGTACATTCTTCAGTTTGCCAATCAATTTCATTTGCGCGGGAAGATTCATGGGAGCGCAGTCGGTCACAAATTGTGTGGCGATGGCGGCGAGAATTACTACTTGAAAGGAGGGTTTCATGTTTTTTGGGAAGAGTCTAGAGATAAAGGAGATGTAATGTGCATCTAAGCTTTTCTATAAGTTCTGAGATACATATCTTTGGACTTACCTTTCTGATGAGATCAAGCCTGCTGAATGAGTGACTGGGGACTACCAAACTCTCAAGTGACTGCCCACAATGCCAAAGCTTCTCAGAATTCATTAGTCCATGTAATACCAAATTTAATGATTTCCGTAGTGGCTTGATGTTTGTAATTCAAATCTTTTAATTTGTTTTTAATTAAAATTGCGTTGGAGTTAATGAGTAAACAATGGAGCTCAGTTTTTGGATATTATGACAAATGGAGATATCTTAAGGAATCAGAATTTCTAATGAAATGAAGACAAGTGAGTTGGAAGGAATTTTTGTATGTTTGCGAGAAGTTTTTTTCGTTTCTTTGTTCGAATCTCGATTTATTCAGTTTACTAACTGCTGAGATACAATATTATTGTAATAGTTTGTAAAATCTTACAATATAGCACAATATTAGCAACTAAAACGATTAATTTTATTGTGATATATTGTAATAAATATTCAGTTTAATTGAAATTGGCTTGTCTCATGTATTTGCTAGGTATTCCGTGTGCGAAGAAGTGTGGCAATGTTTGTGGCATTTGCAAAGTGTTGGAAATCTGTTTTGCAAGGATCAAATGCAAACAGGTGAAGTGCTTATACCAGAAGTTCTGAATCCTGTCTACACCTGGAGCCTTCCAATTGTGAGTATTTTTATGACTTGTAAGAGTTCTTCTGGTGTTGTGTCAGTATAAAGCATGTTTGCTTGTGTCGATGCTGATTGTTCCTCTCTTTTATGTTCAACTGAGACAGATCAAAGAGACGACCAATAATGTTAGAGTGCTGTGTATGTTGGCGGACCAGTGTTTTGTGTGTGCATAGTCTTTTAATTGTTAAAAAATAATTTGTTAGAAAATAATTTGTTCTCTTGTTTACACTGAGTGCATGTTTGGTATCTCTTCAGGCGTTATGTTTTTGCAGCTAACTTTTGCTTTAGCTAATTTTTTAGTGCACAAGTAAACTTTTGGGGGGCAGGAATCCTATGGAGACAGAGTCTATGCGTGTGTATTGAAAAATATTGGATTTTTGAAATTCTGACGTCGGATTCTTAAAGACCATTAAAAAGTAGAATGGGAATCCATCGTCTCCTTTACATCAAAGTATCCACAGATCGGCCAGGTCAGTCTTCTTCTTGTGTTTATTATTTATATTATAATTACTCTGTTAGAATGGGAATGTTTGTAAGACCCACTCTCTATCTCTTATTATATCAATAAGACCTCTGCCTCCCTCTGAACGAGGCAGGGTGAGTCTTTCAATAGCTGCGTGTGGATGGTGCTTTCTGTGCTTTGTAAGCAGTTTACGTTGTTTCTTTTCAAATCGCTCAAGATCTGTGTGTGTTCACTTTATGACTCCAAAGGAGTACGAGAGTATTGCGGTGGCATAAGTATTGATAGCCTTGGTTAAATTTCTGGAATTTAAATGTTTTAAGTATTGCCTGTAGCCTATGAAGATATTGTTTAGTGAGTATATTCTTCATGTGTTTGTGCTCCAAAATCTTGGCTTGTTTAAATCCTAGGTATTTATAAAATTCGTCATATTTCATAGCAGCACTGTGACCTGGTTCTTTTAATGTGAAGTCCCCTTCCTCCAGTACTCCATTTTCAATGTGAATGGTTTTGCATTTGTCCAACCCAAATTGCATGTGTGTCTTTTGAAAAAGTTTGTGTAATGTTGAGTAACTGGTGAAATTGTGTTTGTGTGGAGGCGTAGATTTTCATGTCGTCCATGTAGAGTGAGTGTGAAAGCATATACTGGAAGTTTTTATTGTGTTTAATCGTGTAGCCGTAAGTTGTGCTGTTCAGTCTGTTTGAAAGTGCATTTAATGCAAGACAAAACCAGAGTGGGCTCAGTGAGTCACCCTGGAAAATGCCCCGGTTTATCTGTATTTTATCAGTCGTGATGGTTTCATTATTGAGCGTGAGGTGTAGTGTAGTTCTCCAATGCAGCGTTGTACTTTCTAAAAATGTGATAAGTGTAGGGTTTATTTTATATAATCGTAGGGTATATAAAAGCCATGAGTGTGGGACACTATCAAAGGCCTTTTTGTAATCAATGTAGGCTGCATGGAGGTGTCGATGTTTATTGTGAGTTTGGCGTAGGACCACACCGTCTATCAAGAGTTGCTCCTTACAACCCACATGATTTCTACGGCATCCCTTTTGTTGCTCAGTGAGAATGTTGTTTGTATAAATTTAGTTTGCGATACAGGCAGTTATTACTTTATAAAATGTAGGCAGGCATGTGATACGTCGACTTTGTGTGGGATCTGTAGTATTATGTGAATTTGTGAGAAAGTATGGCAATGTCTGTGGTGTTTGCAAGGGTCAGATGCAAACAGGTGAAGCGCTTATACCAGAAGTTCTGAATCCTATCTACATATCTACACATTATTATTATTATTATTATTATTATTATTATTATTATTATTATTATTATT
>JAHWFO010004499.1:1028229-1044915 GCA_023313115.1 Rhysida immarginata | reverse complement strand
TTATTATTATTATTATTATTATTATTATTATTATTATTATTATTATTTTGCGTCCTCATAGACAAAGTAACAATGAGTTAGATCATATTCTGACGAATGAGCACACTGAGTAATGATAGCATAAGAATGTTGTCGGTGGTTCTCATAATGCAAGACGTTACCTCACGTTTGTATATATTTTGACGGTCACTCAAAGGGAAAGGGAGTTCATTCCACAATTTAAACGTATTATGTGGACAGAACTTCTCCCGAAAGTTAGAAATTATACCTGGCGATTGGATTAATAATCTCTTTGACTGCCTGCAGTCTGCAGTTGCAGAGAGCCAAGTTTTAACATAATGGGCCGGATGCGTCGGAGAGTCAAAAGCTTTTACTAGTTCACGTAATTTTGACCAATCATTAAAGATCTTGGTTATCGACTGATCTCCATATATATTTAAAGCCAAACGGATGATATTATTATAGGCTACTTTCAGCTTGCTCTGCATAAATTTTTGGGGTGTGGCCATCCACGCTCAATCATAATTTCACTTCGCAGTTCCGTGCAGCTCCGTGCATTTAGTAAGTTCGAAGATTATGCGTATTAAAACTGAAATACATTCTATAAGAAACCCTAAAAATCTCCTCTGTGGTACAGGTTGAACCACTTATCACATTATCTTGCCAATGATTTTAATATTTTATTGAACCCCCTTTCGCCCGATTTGTAGTATGTATGCGTCTTAGCATAAAGTTACTGAAACACTTGTAGTAAGTCAGTGGAAGAAACACTCCCTTAGACCTCTTAGGTTTGTTAGAAGAAGATCTTGCTGTACATATGTCGTTCCAGCAATATCTTCCTAACATTTCTCAAACCTGTCTAATGATTTGTGACTTGCAGCCACGGTAAATGAAGGAAGCCATTTTCATTCTCGTTAAATGAAAGAAGTCATCGTGTCGTGTTCGCTAAATTACTACTGAACCAACCATGCGCGATGAACAGTACCATTGTCGTCCATAAAAAAGCCGTCACATGCAGGATAAAATTGCAGCTTTGCAAGATGGACTTCGTCTGCGACAGTGTTCAAGTAGTCCGTGGTACACTCTCGACCATGCATGAATATTAGAGGACCAGATCCATACCACCACCAGAACTTTGATAAGGCGAGATGGAGTTCTTTCTAAATCCTCTGGCTATCGGCGATGCAAAAGAACGTGTATTATCGTCAGACCACATAACCTTTCTCCAGTCTTCTCGTGTTCGTTCACAGCATTCCAGACACCATTGTAGACGAACCTTTCTGTTCTCTGTAGACATGAGGGCATGCGACTATCGATATGGATCCAATTCGTGGTGCAGAGTCGAACAGCGTTGATCTGCTAGATATGGGGGTCGAACCGCGTTGTTTGTCCGTTGTTGCAGAGTAGATCCTGTAGTAAATGACGGCGGTCTCGCTCATGATTGATTGTCTTTAAGTTACCACAGTTACTAGTTTTAAACAAAATGCTGTGAATCGTTTTGTCCAACGGTTGAATATTCTGGATATCGAGAATCCAGTAGTTTGTTTCTTTTTTACATTTGTGGCTCTCGCTAAATGAACACCAACAATGAGTCCCTTTTCGAAGTCAGTCAGATCTTTTTCTATGATTAGTCTCACCCACTTCCTTCTTAAACAGGTGATAAGAATACGCTTGAATCGCATCACCTCAAACTTTATCGCATCCAAACGTAAGTTTCACTTATGTTTCTAATTCATTTAGCTTGAGTTTGTAGTTTTGCTTCAGAAATGGATCATGAACTTAATAACTCGTTTTATTTTTTAATGCTTTAAAACAATTTATTTGTGTTTCCTTTATTTAAACAAACAAACAAACAAACAAAAAACAAACACACTCACGATTTTCCATATGCTGCATTCTCTTTATGTTGATAAAAACTTTATTAGTAGTCTAACATCTCCCAGTAGTGGTATAGTGTTTAAATAGTTAAGCAAATGACTTGGCAATAACTGTTTGAACCGAGTCTTTTTATTAGATGGTTCTGTACAGTAAAATTGACGTAAACCTCTTTGGCATTCGCTCATCCTAATGATGACTGAAAACCTCGCAACCACTTTGCCGGGGCTTTTTGTCTCATTTTCTGTGACGGAGATTGGCCTTCGTAGGCTCATATTGCTGTGCGAGCGCTCACGTCTCAGGCACGTCCCTTAAAAGTTCTAAACGAGCCGCCTTTTCTGATTACTTTCATTAAACGGTCGATGGGAGGAAAAAAAGAGCACAAAGACAAACAGACTCCTTTCTGTGCAGCTCCTTTTTTATGTACATTTTCGCTTCCGGGCTTCTTAATTTGTTTCTCTTTATTTGTAAGCCTAATTCTGTTTGGGAAGATGAGATCCCGGAATGTTATGACTTTCTGCCTCATTATGGATGCGAGAGTTCTTGGAATCGAGATTTGCCACGAAAATTTCTAAGTGGCTTCCGATATTTAGAGAGAACAAGAGCAGTCGAATATGGGGCTGTTTAGTTGGGGTTCTTTAAAGCGATCCAATCCACTTAGGAGCAGAAAATGGGCCGTCGTTAATCGAATTGTCAGTCTTGTGCCTGAATACGTCCGAGTCGCAATTTCATTATGGGAAAGTAAGCGGGAAAAGCCTCCGTGTTCGAGATTATTACTAAAAATTTAGAGTTCATTTCGAATGACAGCTCCAAATTATATATAAACACACACACCCATACGCAGCCCAATCAGTTAGAATCATGTGTAAATTTGTTTTAATTCGCTTTTATATAGGGCTGTGTCGTACTCACAGTGAAATTCGGTCGGAGAAGGTGGCATCATGATCTGGTCCTGCTTTTCGTGGTATGGTCTTGATCCTCTTGTTTTAGTTCGTGGAACCATGAATGCCGAAGCATACCAAATAGTTCTGGACAATTCTACGCTACCGACATTTTGGGAACACAGTTTCAGGCTAAAAGCGTGTACGTAATTAAGAAGGACTTGCAGACCTTGAACAGCCTTAGGAAAAGTAGGACCTGGCTGATTTTGGAAAGTGACTACTCATTGTTGGTGCTCGTGTAGCTGGAGCCATGATTGAAGCAATGGCGAAGCTGACTGTACTCTCGAAAAGTGCGAGTATTCAATCACCGTTGAGAAAATGATATATAGCTATCTACTGTGCAACAATTCACAAATGATTTTAACCATATCGGCCCCAATCTGGCAGAACCAAGCGCGAGAATTGAAGTGGATCCATATTGGCAATCGCATGCCTAGACGACAACCCCTGATTTCAGCAAAAAAAAACAGGAAAGTTCGTCTACTTGAACGACTGGACGCGCGACGATTCATGTTAGACGGTGTTTGGTACCGACTGTATAGGCAATGGATCCAGTATGCCTTATCAAGACAATTTAAGTTTTTGATGATTTTATGATGGTATGGATCTTCTGCTGTATGGAACCGGTCCCTTGATGAATATTGTTGCCGATCAAGTCCATCCTACAATGCCGCAAGTTTATTTTGCACTGATTCTTCATTGAAGACAATGGTACTGTTCATCACGTACGATTGGTTCAGCAGTGTTTCAGCGAGCACACGATAGCTTCATCATTTACCCTGACCCCTCCAGAAGTTATGTCTGAACCCCCTTCTAGAATCTTTTTCGCATATTGGAATGGCATATCCGAGAGCAAGATTCGCTTCCAACAAATCTGGGAAGAGACTATGAAAATGTTTGATGAACGTCCGGTCTTCGATTAACTCACAAGTGCTTCAACCCCTTATTGACTCTATGCCAACCAGTATACCAATGCTATAATTCAGGCCAATAAAATATTAAACAGACGTTTCTTATATATTGACCTGTATGTAATAAAATTGACGACTTTTATTTAGAATCTTACTTTTCATACAGGAGCAATCTTATACAACGTAATGCAAGGTGTTCTAAAAGTTCCTGTACTCACTTTTCCTGAATTTATTGTACAAATACATCAAAGTTTGCAACGAAAATATAGGCTATATTGTGTTTATGAAATAAAGCTGTGTACGTACAATTGAAAGGGAATTTGTTAATAAAAATGTTCGAATGACCGCCATTTTCCTGGAGGCATAACCAGGGTTGATAGAAGAGAAGGTGGCCTCTATCGAGATGGTGAATGGTCATTAACTATTTTCGCGTGATGTCAGCTAGAAGGTTTAGAGCTGACGAATGCCATAGAAAACTATAGAGAATAGCGAGAAAACCCTATTTTCTAGCCTATTTATTCATGCATCTATCCATGCACTATTACTAAAATTCCAAGTTCTCTGTCTGTCTGTCCCATTTGGTAGACTCTGTCTCTGTAAGAGATACCCCGACACCATTTTATTTGTGGAATCTTAGGGAACACTAGATCAGTTTTCATTCCAATTTTGGGTTTCCCCCCCCACAAAACTTTTTTTAATGAAATCCATTTTTCCTGCTTCTCTATAGAATTTTGTTTGCGTAGAGCAGTTTGTGGCGTCATTGTGTGTTTTGCGAATGTAATTGATTCTGAGGGGGGGGGGGGGGGAAAAAAAAAAAAAAAATTTTTGAAACAAAAAACAACTGTCAAAGTTTGTTTAGACCTTTTTAGACAACAAAGACTACGCCTGGCAAAGTAGTCTACGACTGCGCACGCACAGTATTCAAAAACATGGAGCTGATACGTTTCATTTGATGTTTCACTATACTCTACGGCACTGTCTTTTATATTGGCTGCGCGTTGATGTGGATGAGATGACAATTGGTAGCGCAGCTTTCCCATACTGCCTTGTAGCTTTTTCATTTAGTGAGACAGAGTTTACATTAACGATTACTTTTAGCTTACGCCTGAACATTTTGCTTTACATTAAGCCATTGCATTGGCCGAGAGTGAAAGCGTATCCCACTTCATGTTTGTTCCCAACGTAGTTTATAGTCTTCAAATAAATTTGAAGCCACTGCTGCCAACCTTCCAAAAGGCATTATCCGCGCTCTGAGACAAATTAGCCGATAGAAGCTACCTTCTCTTCTATCAATTTGCTTGGCTGACTAAGAATAGAAAATTTCAAAATTTTGAATCATTTTGGCCATCCCTGATTTTTTTGTAGGGTTATTTAAAGAACAAAGTTTATGCAGATAATCCCACACAATAGGTGAACTGAAACTTGCAATTACACGAGCGGTACTAGACGTCACTCCTGCCATCTTGAAACGTCTATCTCAAAATAGGCACAAACGTGTTGGCCTATCCTCGAACATTTACTGTATTATAAATTCCTCTACAAATTCCCTTTCTATTGTACGTATACAACTTTATGTCAAAAATTCAATATATATTATCGCAGTAAACTTTCATCTATTTTTTATAATAAATTCAGGAAGAGTGAGCACGGGAACTTTTAGAATGCCCTGTAGTATCAGACTATTGTGTATGTATTGAATTTACGAATTGTGATGATTCTGGAAACGACCGTGAGAAGAATGAAAGTTGCCGCGGTTGAGTACCATTAAAAGCAGGTTTTAAATATTTAGGCTAGTAAAAGTTTAATGAGTAAATAATTCTTTTAAAACTACTTAATCAAAAGGCACGCGATCTTTTTCCGCCTTGGGGCCGTAATAACTTGCACGCGTAAATGCTACTACAAAGAGCGCTCGTAAAGCCTCTTTTAAGAGTTCATTTTGCGCTGTTATGGCTATCTTTTAATAATAGAGACTCAGACTTGACAGCCTATTAGAGACTTAGTAGCGTAGATTTTAGTGTTTTCATAAATGAGGAAATTCTGTTCCTTTTAGGCTGTAGAGCAGGCTTAAATCGTTTAGAATTTGGAGATTGATCTGTTTATACCGATAAATGGATATAAATGGTCCATATCACTTTGCCTTGCCATAAATTGAAATTTGGCCTTTAAACATTGTAGGCTGCGGATGAGAAGATGTGGTCGTTTAAGCTTAAAAGCTTTCCAAATATTTGAGATTCCTAAATTAATATCTAATCGGTGTATTCTCCACGGATTTTTCGGCAGTCCGCTTTCTAATTAAATTCCTATTCAGCAAACAATTGAAAGATTTAGTATTAAACTCCCCCCCCCCCCCCAAATGCAAACAACTCTTTAGGAAATTGCGATTCCGCCATGTTCAAAGGAATCGATGACAGTTCAAGAGTGTTTAGACGAATGCTACTGCGTTGCAATTAAAGCTGAAAGGAGATTCATTAAGCTGGGGAGGAGGGTAGTGTAATTGTTTATTGATTTCTTTCAGAAATTTATATGAAAAAGTCATGGAGATGATCGGCCTTCGTACTGACATTGAAACAAATGCGTTCAAACAAACTTTTGCATACTGGGTGGTGGGTATACTAGCTTTGTTTTGTGAATCAGTACTTTAACTTGAATGATTAGCTACCGTATGCCTTGAACGAATTTTAGCTTACAAAAACAATTTATCTTAGAATGAGATAAACTGAGGCCTTTTAGTATAACTTTTCGAGGATCAATACAGAAATTTGAGTCTTCTTGGGTTTCGGTTTTCTTTCAATGAGGACGTTGTCGTAGCCGCATCCGTAGAGTCATTTCGAGTGTCTCCGGTTTCGATTGGAAAGAAGCCTGTTCTGATTGGTTTAAACGGATGACTCTGTGCATATCTTCCAAAGGTTACTTTGAAGTAGATTCAGAATAATGTTTGTTCTAAATCTCTTGTGTTGTCCGTGGCTACAAACTTCTGTAGTGTCCTTTATATTTAATAGTATAGATATTTTATGGTCATCTTGTATTATTTATGAGCAGGCTATGGTGAGGGGAAAGTGGGTACGAAAACCTGAATTCTAGAAGAATAAAGAATTTTGGAAAAGGTCTACTTTACAAATTTTTCGTTTAAATATGTCCCTTCGACTCTATTTGATTTTTCTGGATATAGGGGATTTGATTCAATTTCATGTTTTAAAGTGATTGGTTCCCGATGGCTTCTTGTTTCTTTCTTCTTCTTTATTTTCCTTTCTTTTTTTTGTGGAATGTCTTTGTATTCATGGGTGCTTTTTTCGGTTCTCTTCTCGGCCTTCAGTCCTATTTTCCTCCCTTTAGCCCCTAACAGGCGAATTGACATTCCGGATAGACATATGATAAGAAATGGTAATGATACGTAAAAAGAAAAGTGGAAACACACGCGTAGAATATGAGAGAGTACGTGTACACTCTTTTTTCAATAAGGCCAAGGAGATTAGATTTGAATTTCGTTTGGTGTAGTTCTTTTCAATTTCTGTTCTTGTTCTGTTATCTCGATTTATCCTCGTTTTACGGGAAAAGGGGAATAGGTTTCTCTTTTGATCGAAAATAGAAAGACATTATCGACTGAAATCAAATTCAAGATGGTTGGCTTTGGACATTGGAGCCGAAAGAAGAGTTTTGTATTGGCCTTTGTTGAAGAAAACAAATTGTTTTGTTTAGCTTTGTATGAGATTACGAAAAATAGAATGATTAATGCCTTCCGAAGAAGAATAAAATATATAGGATCGACGAATAGAAATCAAGGTAGAAAATCGGATGATTTTAGAAACGCACACTAGTCAGTGAATAAAAAGCATGTGTAAATTTGTTTTAATCAGTTTTATAATGCAAAATCATTTGAAGTCATGCGATTCAAGCGTGCACTTAATAAGAAGGAATTGGGTGAGTTTATAGGATAAAGCAGATTTTTATTGAACAATTTCTTTCGCAATTTTCTCGCCAAGAATTTGAATAATTAAAATTCTAATTCTTCGCATGAAACGGACTGTGTCATGAAATATTACGTGCAAGAATAGGAAGGAAAACATTATAATAGCTCCGAGGAAATACAGAAATATCAAAGCTCTTTTAGATCTTAACTGGAGCTTAACGCGCTAACCAACTGCTCTAACCAAGCCCTAAGGTCATGCAAATAGCGGTTCGCTTTCATGGCCGCAGTGGCGCAATTGGTTAGCGCGTTGGCGGCCCGAGCCAAAGGTTCCTGGTTCGAATCCGGGCTGCGGAATTTTCTTTCCTATTTTTCATCATTACTTGAATATTGCTGCCGACAAGACTATCCTGCAATGCTGTATTGTTATGCTGCATGGGAAGGTTTGTGACGGTTTCTTCATAGAGACGATGCTATTGTTAATGTGGAACGACATATCCGACAGAAATTTTTAAGAACTGTAAGAAATTGATTTACAAGTGCTTCAACACCTTATTGACTTTATGCAACTCTCATGCACGCTGTAATTCGGGTCAAAGGGGTCCAATAGAATATTCAATACTTGTTAACTCTAATTCTCATTTGCCAGTATGTGCGTGTGTTTGCGTACATCGATTTGCTATTAGAGTGCTAAGAATACATTATTGAGTGATGACTGCCACTTATTAAATTATAAATTCTTTGCTGTTTACTTGAGCCTATTGGTGATGACTATCGTTTCGACATTAATCTTAATCTGCAACGCTCTTCGTTGTAATTCTCTCCTTCCTTGCCTCCATTTCTCTCAATAAATTCCATTTGCCTTGGGAAACAAAAAGATTTCTCTGTGGGTCCTCGTTTCCATGGTGTTTGCTGATAGCAAATCGCGTTGTTTACAACTTTGGAATCCAGTCTCCAGTGGTCTTTTTTTTCCCTATTCAACCCGTATCGTGATCACATTCTTCGGGAAGAGATAATCCTGCAAGGCGATTCTTTCTCAGTCGTTTGCGTGACTTTTCAGGTGGTAGTTGAATTTATCGACTTTTGTTTTTTAACTCTGGTATAATCGCTAGTTTATAAATTAGCCGAATAATGTACAAGGTACATTGGAGAAGATTGTAGCCACGGACAACACAAGAGGTTTAGAACAAAATATTTTCGGGATCTTTTTCAAAAAACTCTCTATTGGAAGGTCTGCACAGGTCGTCAGTTTAAACCAATGCAGTCGACTACGGAAATACTTGAAATGGCATCCATGTAGACAACTACGATTAAATATTATTGGTGTATTAAGAAATAGTATATTCATTCTTTTGAATTTATTAAATCTGCCATTTTGTGAAATTTCACTTTTTTTTAATTAATTATTGAAGTTTAAATCCTTTAAATTATTTAATTTTTCACTTCAACGTATCATGTAATTAAAGTTTATTTAAAGATTTTTAAAGATTTTTGATCCCCTCAATTTTGATCGCACCACTCGGAAATTTTTAAGTGATGTGGGAGATATGAAATGCAAATTGAGTAAAAACTCATTCTTTTCTAGTCCTTTTAGGAGTTTTTTTTAAAGATTTTTTTGGGCTTTTTTTTGTTCTCACATTTGGATACGATCGGAGTAATACTTTATAGTCTACTCAAATCCCCGCATACATTGTAATGCAGGTTTGGCGCGTGAAGTTGCAAGTGAAGGCCAATTGGGTCGCGAAGCTCCAATTTCTTACTAAATTTCGGTTTCCTTGTAAGGTAAGTTTTCTTCTGAATCCTAAATCGTAAGGCTCTCTAATTTGATGACAGCATAATGAATTGAATCCTAATAGTGCCATTTCTCGACTTGATACATATTAAACAATATATTATATACGCCTGGGCTAGGGGCTTTCGCAGAGCAAGAAGTTAAACATCGCCTATCACGGCTAATCAATGGATGGGTGACCATTTAGTGACGCGAGATCTCCCCCCTTCCCCGCCGTGCTTCGGAGGGCACGTTAAGCGTCGGTCCCGGCTGCTACTACCATCTCTTAGCAGTCGTAAAGCTGGCATAAGTTCAAAAGTGCATCTCTTAACCCGTCTAGTCAGCGTGAGAGATTAGACCAAAATAACCCCAAAAATGAAGAGAAGGTGGAGAAGATTGGGGGAGGCATATGTCCTACAGTGAACTGAGACAGGCTGAAATAAACAAACATATTATATAGATAAAAAATAAATAGAAATTCAATTTGCGTGAGAGCTGCTTTCCTTACTAAATTTTCCTTAGTGGGATGTTTCAAATACAGGCAATGAAGCAGGCGACTTAGAATAGTTCCAGTTTCCCTTTCAAAGCGCGCTGATAATATCTTGAGCTGCGCGTTTCGATTTTAGTTCATAGATAGGGGAGGAATTTAGTGATACATGGTCAAGTGCAAGCATGTGCAGTGGGTTTTTCCAATGGTATTCTGGCATTTCACCATCCATACATTAGCAGGCTAAGCTCTTACGATACATTGGAAAATCCAATTCAAACCTGTAAGCTAAACAGGGCCTCTGATGACTTAACGCTGGTTCTCCTAGTTCCGAAACGGTCACTACGGCTGCTACTGCGATTAAGAAGCTCGATTTGCAAAGCATCGACGCGAGTAGTACTTGACTGTCGGATCAGGGAGCAGATTCCCATAGGCGCGATTTGCATTAACGATCTAATATTTTAATTATGTATTTCGAAAATATTTTTTTATTGTTTTCTAATCAAATCCAAATTTTATAGACCTTTTATAAGTATTTTAATGTTTTGTATAAAAATATCAATTTTGATATTTCTTAAAAATTTGGAATATTGAATTTTAAATATAAGTAAAATAAAGCATTTAAAAACCTCAACTAATGTCTTATCGTTAATTTTAAATTTGTAATTCTGAAACATGTCTGATCATTTAAGGGGAAATAAACTTTTTTTCCATTTTGATATTTCTTTATATATAAAAACATTTTTTTTATATAAATTGTATGACTTAAAATTTTCCTCGACATTCTTTTTTTTTATAAATCATTTTTTAAATCGATTTTTAACATTTTGCGAATTACGAAAATCACATATTTTTATCGTCGAAACACGGATGGCGTCATGTAAGCATTCACAGATGGGATCCCTTCACAGATCTAAGTGTATCTATCCATGTGACAGAAATCGTAGGATCGGAGCTTGAAAAAGATTGTATGATTCAAACTACTGCGACTAGCGATTAGTCGTTTCGATTTCAGTCGGATTTTCGAGTCGGAACTGAAAATCGGAAAAGGTAGAAAATCGGTTTCCTCAGTCAGATACGATTATCGTCGGATCGCACCTGAAATCGGTGCTTCAGAACCGGCCGTTAAATAGATCTTTCACCTGTAGACTTCATACAATGACAGTCTTACCAAAGGCGAGGCAAAAATGGCCACGCCCATGGCCATGTAGCGCCAGACCTTCTAATGCAGAGGGAGCTTAACACATGTTTCTAACATTGGCCCGTGTACGTACAACAGCGTAGGAAATAGAAACGCGTTTTTGTTTCTTTGGCACTGATGAGGAGTTTCATTTTGCATAGAGTGCAGTCAATGTATAAAAAATCAAAATCGATTATTGGCCGGGCTTTATCTCTTGGGAAATTTCAATATATTCAAAGAAGAAATTCTTTTTCTCCTTTTGTTGTTTATCTTTCGTTTGGATCCTGTGAGAAATGCAAAAAGGGTTCTCAGCTGTGTTTGTCGATTTTGAGCTCCGTCGTCGTTGTCTTTCAGTGCCAGACCCCAAAACAAAAGCGTTGGAGAAATTCGACGACGAACGTTTCTCAGATCGAAACAGAGAAACGCAAATAAGAAAAGGAAATTCGATGTGTTGAGGAAGAAGAAGAAGAAGAAGAAAGGACGTTGTGTGTTTCCTTATTCGATTAACTCCGCCCTTTTGCGCGCTTGAGTTAGCGTTAATTGGACATAATGAGCAGAGGAAACGACAGTGGCAAGTCCAAACAAACGGGGAAATGGGTTTGGCACGAAGAAGGTCATCAAGAACCTACTTGTCATCTCCATGGCGAGTGAAAGGAGATTTTTTTTGCAGGGATTTTGATGTTGATAATTTATTTAAACATCAAGCCTTTATTATATTTGGTAGAGAATCGAAGACTCGTTTTTTCACAATCACTTTGGTCACATTCTTTTCTTTGTGGAGCTGTGTTGCTATGCGTAACTTTGATTACATTGAGTCAATGCAAATAAGATATTTTGAGAACTGTGTTATCGACATAAACTGATCCTCCTCTGAATCGACGACTCATAATTGCCATCTGTCCGGGACGGCCATGATCCCTGGACGAAAAAAGGTTTTTCGGCCTGGAATCTGAAGATGTCATCTATTGCAAGGTGTAGTTCATTGTCTGTCGTGAACTGTTTTCCTGACAGGAAGTGATCCAGACAATGAAAAAAATGATACTCCATAAGAGATAAGTCCGGCGAATAGGGAGGATAAGGCAAGGCTTCATAGTCTAAAACATTTTGTTTGTTGTGCGGCATGAGAACGGGCGTTGTTATGGAGCAGAAGTTAAGCAAAGCCGCTTATTTTTGCACCAACTTCTTTTGGTATCTCTGTTGATGCAATTGAGCAAACTAAAGTTCTGCATGGATGGTTTGCTCATGCCAAATAGCTCCGATGAATTATCCTAAGAGCATCATCGACTTGAGTGTAGGGTTGGATTTGGATTCCGTTCAAGAGGCTATGCCTTGCTTAACCATTGTCCAGGTCGTTTACGATTATCCTATATGACCCAGTTTTCGTCACAGGTGACGATTCGGTGCAGTAGAGGTTCCTGTTTATTCCTGGCGAGCAGAGACGAGCAGACTTCCAAATATCTAGTCTTGTTTGGTAGTTGTCAGTTCATGAAGTACCCACAGGTCCACATTTTGACATTTCCAACGCCGAAGAACTGTACCTACCTCTGCTGCTATCTCTCGAAACGTTTTTCGCAAGTCAACTTCAACTGCAATTAACAGAATAGCATCAGAAATTGCAACAAGTCGGTAAACATATGCCTTGTTTTGCAGGTTCGTATCTCCGCATTGAAACTTCACAAACTATCGGCTTTCATTTGCTGTATTCTCTATAAATTCTTTGTTAATGACCCAAGCAGCAACTCTTGCCGAATGGCGTAGTCTAAATTCACACATTCACATTATGAGGACAGGTGAAGCTTCAGGAAGTGCAAGTTATAAGAACACTACCTATTTGGCCACCTGTAAAATCGTCGGAAAAAATGTCGCCTGTGTTCGGAATGCTTTTACTAAGAACCCGAACCAGAATGTTCGTCGTGCAATTTCGCAACTTGGGATGAAGAAATCGACTGTGAGTGACATCAGAGTCCATAAGTTGGGCATTCCAGTCCGGGATAAGAGATCAGCCTCTAAGTATACGGGATCCGAAGAGCAACGCTCGAAAATAGCTCTTCGCAGTTTCTACGGAAATTAAAGAAGAAAAAAGTTTTGATCAATGATGATGAGACGTACGCCACCCCTTTATGTTCAGCAGAAGTACCAGGAAGGCATTTTTGACTGCACTATGCATAATTACAAATTTTATTATAACCCACAGTTCGATTCCCGTACTAAATTTCCGAAGAGCACTTAATCTAGTAAGCCATGGACCCGGATGGAAATGTCTCGGTGCCATCTTATGCAGAAAGGACCATGAAAGCCGAATTGTGTTTCTGAAGGAATGCGTAAACAACAAACGGATTCCTTTCGTCCTTCATCACCGTCGGCTGGATGAAATTCTGTTCTGGCTCGACACCAGTACGCGCCCATGACGCCCGAAACGTGGTTGACTATCTTCACACCTGAATTATGTGCATAGGAAAGACAACGCTCCAAATGTCCAACAAATTAAGGGAATTGAAAAATCCTGATCGCTGTGTAGAACCACAGCCTACTATATAGATAAAGCTGTGGTTATCTATATAGTAGGCTGTGGTAGAACTGAGTATTCTGCCAAACAATAAAAGCTTTCCGCAATAACCGGACCAGGATCAGCAAAAGTGTTGCAAAAACCCTTGGAAAGTCTGTTATAAAAAGGACATGGAGAATGTTTCACATAAAACGCCGAGAAGGAATCCAATTTGCTCAATCCATCACAAGTTATAACTAGACAAGTTGTTATAGAATGTTCCTACAAAATTTCATTGAATTCTAGTAAAAGCTATAAAAACTCCTGGAAGGTTTGTTTTTTTTTAATTTTGTCAATTTACTTTCCGGACACGGCTTACTCAGAAATCGACATGGTAAGTTTTATTTGGATCTTTTTAAAATACGAAAAGTTAGTAGTTTGGAGTTGTAAAGAGGCTCTTATTTTCTAATTCCGTAATAAAACTCAGGAAATTACTATTGATTATGCATCAGGCCACATTATTTATGATGGGAAAGGGTTCTTTTAAGGTAGAAAGTTCTATTGGAATGGCTTTTTTATGCCCCTTCTTTAAAAGTGTATCTGATATTTTTACGGGATTATTACCATTTAGGTTTATCGATTTTTAAATTATTAACGGTTCCCCTTTCTATTTAATTATACTTCTGGAATAGGCTTATACTCGATATGACGTCTTGATCAAATTTTGTGTTTTTTGTTGTTGCTCTATTCCTTTTCCGGTCCTTTTAATGTTGGGTTGAAAGCTGCGAATTACTTGGAGAGAGCGCCATTGATCAATTTTTAGAGAGTGGGTCCTAATGGCGTTAGAATGTTTTCCTTCTATGATGGATGGTGGGTCACGTGAATCAATGGACTTTGTATGAACTTCTCATCAACAAATCGATAACCTCTTCTGGACTTAATTCCACCTCTTTGAACGATCCTCTCACTTTTCTTTCAGTCCAGCCAACTTCTTCTTGATCGCCTAAATTGTTGGTACGATTTCACTTTTGAATATAGAGGACTCTTTTTTCTGGGGTACTTTAAAAAGAGGGGTTTTCTTCTCTTTAAAGGAAATGAGTGACAGCTCCCCCAAGGACCTCTTTCATCCTGCTGTTTGACATAAGAACACGATAAATGAATTTTCTTCTTTTTATTGAAGTGAGTGAGTGAGAGTGAGCGTTTATGAGAGGGAAAAAAGTGGTGGAAAGCTCCAGTTTGATGATGACAAGAGTGGGTCTTTCCACTTTTCGTTAATGGCAAGAAATGGAATTTTCTAGGGAAAAAAAGAAAAAAGCTTTAGTAGCTAGGGATTAGTCGAGAGTTTTTTTAATCCGCATTTTTTCAGTCCATACTTCCTTGAAAGCTCCGTCTTCTGGAGGCTGGTTCGGTGTGTTAAAATAGTATACTGATTGAACAATTTATTATGACCACTTCCTCAGTGGCCACCTTTTGCCTTTAACACTGAGTCGATTCTTCTTGGCGACATGGACTCATCGCGATGTTGATATGTTTAGGGAAGCTGTGACCTTGCTTGATGAATATCGCGCTCCAGTTGTGTGAGGTTTGATGGTTTTTTGGATCCAATGAGATTGAGATCTGGAGATTGTGAGTGCCACCTAAGCAAAGTAAACTCTCTTTCATGTTCTTGAAACAAATCCTGTGTGTCAATATGAGCACTAAGGCATCACGCATTATCCATTTAAGTAGCCCTTTCGATTGGGATAGACCGGCAACATGACAAGATGAACTTGGTCATCAACGATTATTTAGATTACAGTGTGCGATTCAGACATCATTTGAGAAGTGGAACCTTGACTAAGATGTGCTGTTGTAATGTGCAACTTCACTGTTGCCTTTCTGTTATATTCTACAATTCTGGACACTCTCCGTTCCGCCCGAGCATTCACTAGTCGATTACGACCGCAAGCTGCACGTTGAAACCCATTTATTTGGTTGATGGTCCAGTGTTTTGTGACGAGGGGGCATTTAACAAATTATAAAATGCGATGATTCTTTTTGTGCTTATCCAGGTTCTTTTCAACAGGGTGAGTTTAAAGTCGCGCACATCAAGGCTTAGCTGACCGTAAAAGTCCCAGTTTGAGGATGTAAAAGAAAGTAAAGTAGCCTATAACAGAGATGAGTTGAAATGTTAGCTTTTATTTTTTGCAGATAAACTTTAGGAGTTACAATAAATGTTCGAAATCACGTCCTCTTTCGAATTAGGGATTGTGGCCCCTTCGCTCTCCAGATTTATCATCCCCTGATTTCTCCCTATGGGGTAATCTGAAAAATGTGGTTTATGTGAATAGTCAACACACGATTGCTGAGATGAAAACGAACATCACAACGGCCATTTCTAACATCAATACTGCCATGCTTCGCAGAGTCTCACGAAATCTGGTAATAGAACGCGCTTTTGTATTTGCGAAAAAGGACGTCATTTCCAACATTTATTGTAGGATCGGGCGCTACGTTACTCATTCTGCGGCGGTCATCTCTCCTCCATAGGTGCCGAGTTTCGTCTGCTACATAATCTTTAACAAGGATCTTCGACTCCCACATCCATGCATTGTGTTTTCTCTGCATTGTGGACCAACACAAAAGTCTTTGGGTCTTGGGATCCAAACATTTTTATCGACCTGTGTGTCTTGGTATCTCATTAAAGTTCGAATTCCATAAAATCGGAATATAAGCAAATTCGATTTTGTTCAACTGAATCCACTCAATTTCTTGAATTCATTCCCTTTCACTCCATAATAATTCTTCCAGAATCTCTTTTTTTATCCACAAGTTTGAAAAAACAAGAAGCACTGAATCGTCCAATCACATCGAGTCATCTCACGTGCGTCGTGCCGCCGATCTCTTAATGAGCTCAAACTAAACAACCCCGTCCCGATAAAGAAAACAAAGTGGTTCCCACACAGATGAAGCCGTCGGAAGCCCGCTCGAGAAAACGCCGAAACTAAACATGACTATTGCTTCACACACTCTTCATTACAAAAACCTAAACAAAGGATAATTTTCCCATGCCAAAATGTTTACACCATTAAACATTAAGGGACGCCGAGCGATTCTGACATAAAAAAGCCGCTCAGGAAAGATCCTTTCTTT
>JAHWFO010004499.1:953183-1028219 GCA_023313115.1 Rhysida immarginata | reverse complement strand
AACCTCAACATCCGATCTGAAGATGAAGCTACGAGAAATTTTGTCTGGAATTAAAACGCAGCATTGCAGAGACTTAATTAGCTCAATGCCTAGACGAATTCAGGCAGTAATTGCAGCTAAAGGTGACCCAATAAAATATTAGTTAATATCAAGTTTTGGTTTAGTTATTTTTTATTTTATATCATCATATTGTGGAAAAAGCAATATTCCATTATTTTGTTATGGTGATTCCCTGATTCCATTATTTTGTCACAAATAAAGTGCCAAGTTTATGAAGATAAAACATTTTTTTTTATATAACTACACTTACCATCTGAAAGATAAATTAATGCATATTTTGAAAATACAAACGGCTTCATTAGGTTTAAACGCTTTTGAGATATCAGTTCTAGAACATTTAACACAGTTGTGAAAATTGGAATATTCCATTATTCTGGCAAGCAATTGTATGCTTCTTATAGAGCGCGCTACGGCGAAATCATTTGTCTCTACGGTCGCCGTTGTCTTCCTCTGAGAAAAGTGGCTTTCTACATTACAATGCAAATGGGATATCTTCGACGATATCTACGGATAAACCTTGAATCTCGAACTATTACTTTAAGAGAAATAAGAATTGCAATAATGTCCTTCTCGACGTTCTAGCCTGAAAATTATGACACGCAAATACGAGAAGCTAAAGCAGTCTACTTATCCACAGAGAAAACGCACGGCATCGAAATCCTGTAGGATGAATTGCTTAAACTCCTAACGAGTCGACAGTGCTTCTTGTCACATGTGCAGGAGTCACTTGAGAAAACGAAGATTGAAGAAACGGAATCCTGCACTGAGACCCCATATAAATTGCATTGAACATCCTTGGGATGAATTCTTGAAGCTATCTGCCAGATTCTGGCGAGAAGTCTTCCTCGGAGAGTAGATACCCTAATAAAAGGACAGTGGTTCAACACCAGAGACATTTTCGTGAAATCATGGTTGCATTGCAACAGTACAGGTGTTGAAAACTTTCGATACCAACAGTTTAACTCAAACCATTGTTGGTATATTGAAAATCTAAGTTTTTATCAAAGTTGGCCGATTATAGATCGCAGAGATTTCATGTTTTATGTACTGTATGCCTAATTAATACAGGAGTGACGGGTACGGGATTATCCTTAGAATAACCTATAGTAATATATGATGCAGTTTGATGGGGCACCTGCATTAATCTTCATAGAAAGTGTGGCCATCTATAGAGGGCTTGCTTTACAAATGGTATTGCCTTCATTTGTATCCTGTCAAGAGGATCAAAGATAGGTCGTGAAGTTGTCCAGTCATTGTTTGTACTTTCAGCTTTCTTTTTCTCCAGAGAATGCAAACAAAAGAAGAAATGCAGTTGGTGCTGCTTTACAGTTTAATCGTTACCCATGAAAACTGTCCACAATGAAATTGTGGCTTCGTAAATCGTTGGTCTTCCTGTGGCGATTGTCATCGAGGCCGCTTTCTTCTTTTCTCTCGTCTCCCTCTGAAGCCCCGTGATGCCCTCAGGATCTAACTATTGGCATTTTTCGTGAATGTATTTGATAAGCTGGGCTCCTTCACACGCTTCACTTTTTTTGCGCTTTGACTTCATATTTTTGACGCCACCACCACCACGACGTCTATCAAAGTTGGAGACAACGTGTGACACTGACTCCTATTGATTGTCGATCGATTTGAAAGTCGTTTTTTTTCTGTCGTTGAGTTGAATTTTTTTCACTGCGTTTTTGGGACTTTTTTTTTGTTTGTTATAATTTTTTTCTATTCGATTTGCGTTTTTAAAATTTGATTTTTGTCCTGGCTGCTCATTCGTCCTTTCTTCCTCGATTTGTAAATTCGAAAGAACTTGAATTTCTTTACATATATTTTTATTAGTTTTTTATAGATCTTGTTCAGAATTGATCGACCATATTTTAACATAATGTGTGATGGTTTACAATGAGGAATTGTAAGGGTTACGAAGAAGTCTATCTTTGAATTGACCTATAGTTCGCCCAGTCCTCTATACATTATTTAAAAAGAGTTTTTTCCTATTCTTAGGTGTCTGTTTGTACTATTGTTGAATGAAAAGATCCTATTTCGAGGCAAACGAGACAACAAGGCCTGGAACAACACCAGCTAAAGAGAAAGCCTGAGCGCGGAAACGTCATACATTGTTATAACGTCATAGGTAGTCATCTCGAGGCCAGCGAGATAAGGCCTGGAAGCGAAAAAGTCATCTGATCATCGGGGGTCTAGCAACAATCCAACCTTCATTGT
This sequence comes from Rhysida immarginata, assembly GCA_023313115.1. Taxonomy (NCBI): domain Eukaryota; kingdom Metazoa; phylum Arthropoda; class Chilopoda; order Scolopendromorpha; family Scolopendridae; genus Rhysida; species Rhysida immarginata. The sequence goes on along the minus strand of JAHWFO010004499.1, from coordinate 1,025,945 downwards.
TTCCAACAAACGGAAAAACATTGATTGTTAACATCCAAGATGGAGACAATGAAGGCTGGATTGTTGCTAGACCCCCGATGGTCAGGTGACTTTTCCGCTTCCAGGCCTTGTTATCTCGTAGGCCTCGGTCATCTCGAGCAACACCACCTAAAGAGAGACCTTAGTAGAGGTGGTGTTGGGTCAGGGCACTCAAAAATCACATGATCATCGGGGTCCGGGTAACAATCCATCCTTCATTGTTTCCAACAAACGAAAAAATACTTATTGTTAAAATCCAAGTTGGAGACAATGAAGGATGAATTATTGGTCGGAGCCCGATGATCATGTGACTTTTGAATGCCCTGGCCTGTCTCTCGTTGGCCTCGAGTCATCTTTAATCGCATTTCTACCAGTAATAAGCCCTAAATTATGACTAGGTATGATGATGTAACAATGTATGAAATTTTCGGCTCAGGCTTTGAGTAGAGATGGTGTTGCCTGGAAGCGAAAAAGTCACCTGACCAACTGGGTGCTAGCAACAATCCAACCTTCATTGTTTCCAACAAAAGGAAAAACACTGATTGTTAAAATACAAGATGGAGACAATGAAGGTTGGATTGTTGCTAGCACCCAGTTGGTCAGGTGACGTTTTCGCTTCCAGGCCTTGTTATCTCGTAGGCCTCGATCCTATGTTGTACGACGCACTTTTTTGCGCGGCATACCTTGGAAGCACGGTCTATAGATATTCATGGTCATCGAGCTTCGGCCATTTTCCATTGTTTCGAGAAGCTAAGGAAAACAGATCGCGCCAGGTGCCGCATAGATCGCACTATAGCCGACCGCAACCTGCGATATAGATTTTCATTGAAACTGAATACGAAAGTAAAGTTTCTGTCTGCCGATAGGTTAGCGCTGCAGGCGCAGTTGGGCAGATTGTACATGCAGCGCCACTTTTCAATAGAGTTCCCGCCCTACCGGGAGCTAGAAACTTTAGCTTCATTTTAACAATGGAGCTCGATGACCATGAATATCTATAGACCGTGCTTGGAAGCAGTAGCGTTGCTTTCAGGTAAAGTGGATTCGTGCGTATTGTTGAGTAGTTGAAGAAAGAAGTTAAGAGCGCAATAATACACATACACACCACTTTAACAACGGAGTCTTGTATAACCATATGTGCTCAAATTTTTTCGTTTTCTCGGTTTATTTTGAAAGATACAAAATTTAACATTTTCTTGTTTTGCAAGCATCAATAATAGCTTCAGATGAGTAACCTATATCAATTTGGTGGGAATCTGTGAGGTACATGCTCGTGTAATTCCCTTGTTAGTGGGCTTAGTTTTTGTAACAATGTGAAAGTTCAACAATGGGTCAGATCGGTTGTGATTTTTTACGGTCAACAGTGGGGAATTGAGGTATTATTTTTGAAGAAATCCAAAATAGGGACTATACCCCTATCAACGAAAGTTTGATTGGGTGTGTCCAGGTTAAATTTCTAATTTCAGTTGTTTATTTTACTTTGCAGCAATGTCTAACAAATGAAATTGGAAATTTAACGTGGACATGCCCAGTAAAACTTCCGTTGGAGAGAGGTATAGTAATTAATCATAAGGAAATTCGTGGCTCGAAATGGAATCTACGAGCGGTAGTCCAATGAAAACGATCGGTGAGGAATGGTGGATATACCTGTCAGTAGGCTCTATCACTGTAGACACACATTCAGCTGGGTGTGAAGTCTTCGTTTATCAGTGACGTAAAAGTCCGTCGGCTGGGAGTGAAGCCAATCTTATATCTCTATATTGGATTTCTGTGTCGACCCTTAAGCTCTTCTAGTCCAAAAAGATGAAAATCGAGTGGGGAGAGATTGGGACTGTAAGGTGGGTACAGTCGAAAAATCCGGCCGCGATTAGAGCGAAATTCTATGGATTTGAGTGTGTAAAGTGATTTCACGGATAATGAAAGTGTAATGCGGGGAGGGACAATATCCATGATAATGGAAACAAAAATCTTCGAAGATTTCAACTGGAAATTTTTGGACTTCCACTCTACATCCTGGATCCGCCCCTAATGAGTTCCACCGTTTTCTCGAACCTGAAGGACTTTCTAGGAGAAAATGCTTGGCGAGTGAGGAGAGCTGAAAGATGCAGTGACTAGTTTTCTAAGTGGACTAGCGGCAGAGATTATGATAAGGGTTCAAAAGTTTTATTCAGAAATGTTCAAAGGATATTTTTAAATTCTAAGATGGATAATACTACCCTTGTGTTATCTTGTTTTAGATGGATTTACAGTATATATGCCAATATGTAGCCTTCAATTTTACTTGCATACATTTCATGATTGAAACTTCTGCTACAAATCACCTTCCATATAGCTTTCTACTATGATGGGACAGTATTGGGTCGGTGCGAATGAGATGTCTTGAAAATTAGCAACACATTTGGACGCGAATAACTGAAAAATGATGCTATCTTGCTTAATTTAACTAACCCCCACCCCTATAAATCGACACCATCTGTCCGGCAAAACCATGATCCCTAAACGAAGAAAGCCTTTCGGTGGAATCTGAAGAAGTCATCCATTGCAAAGTGAACCTCCTTGTCTGCCGTGAACTGTTTCCCTAACAGAAACTTAACCAAGCGATTAAGCAAATGATAATACTCTGTAGGAGACATTGTCCGGCGAATAGACAGGATGGGGATCTACATTGCCTTATAGCCCAAAGCATTTACTTCAGAGGAGCGCCGGACGTTCGTTATGAGCACGGGGACGGGCGTTATCCTGGAGAAGAGGAGCACCCTATCAGTTGAGCAAACTTGGTTGTTTATGCACCAATTTCTGATGTATCTGTTATTACAATTCAGAACAGTAACGTTCGGCATTGATAATTTGGCCTTTTGCCAAAAAACTCCGTTGATGAAGTACCCTGCCTGTAACTCAGGGGTGCTTGAGATGCCGTTTGTTCATAGTCCGAGCGACAGCTCTTGCTGAATGGCCTAATGGGCTTAGTTTTGCAAGTCACGTACTCCCGTACAAAGCAAGCCTGAAGTTTGTTCTCACGCCTAATAATTTCACGCCTGTGGGTGTTTCCACTCTGCCGTAGGGACATTTCATTCAGCCCAATTCAATAGCTACATTGGAGGCAATTCGGTTGGTCCACTTTGACTCGATTTCATCGATTCGTATTTGGATGGCTTTCGTACTTAAGAATTGACTTTTATAATTTGACCTGTTTTCGATTCGGATTTGCTGGTTTAATATAGGTGAGAGCTTATAATCAGCTATCGTCACTACTATCTTCAGAATTTAATTGCTGCACTTATTCATAGAGCATGATAAACAGAAATGCTTGCTTTTCAGTAACAATCTGAAACTGATGCTCAAAATGCCTCTTTCAGTTTATGTAGCCTCCGATTCTTGATTACGTTAACTTAATGAATGTCGAACTAATGATTAACATTTCCTCAACTCCTCTTCAATAATAATAATTTTTGCCGCATAGAATTGAAACACAACTCTCCAGGTCGATGGAGTTTATATGACACTTGGGTGTCGTGTTCCGATTCGTTTGCCGTTTGTCTTTTGTAGGACGTGGCCGATGACACTTGTTAAGCGAGCAGGTTAATGAAATTCGAACGTTTTTCCATCATCGTGCGCGCCGTGATTGAGAGAAGCCCGTCCTGGAACAATTAATTTCCAGCTGCGAAACAATGGCGGCCAAACATTGACGTGCAGCGATTCCTCAATTACACCAATTTAATTACAACGAATTATTAAGCCCCCCTACCAGTTATTAATTTTCGGCGATCCCGAGTCGATCAATTTGAAGTGCAACGAGCGTTTGATGCTGGGTTTTCATTAGAAAGAAGGCGAGCTTCTGTAATGTTGTTAAGGTTTGAGTTTAAGTTAAGGGGGAAATCGAATTGGGGGTAATTTGTCGCTACTGGATGTCGAACGGGAAAGCTCTGTTTCGCTTTATTAAAGAGAAGAGATAGCGCAGTTCATTAGAAGGACTTAACAACAATTATATAGCATAATCCTTCTGGGGCAAGCAAAGCTTGGTAAGAACTTGAACTAAAGTATCGCAATCAAACGACACCATTCAATCATTTCTTTTAGACACAGTTCTGCCAAAAGTATCCGGACACTTTTATTATATTGTGGTTTCAACTCCCATGATGAACTCCTTTTTAATGTAAAAGAAAAATAAGAGCAGCTAATACGGCAATGACTCGATCAGCTAGATGGTGAAAAGCCCAGAGTTGTTTTATTTTGAGAGAGAATTCTTCTTTGATATTAAGTGCATGATGTTTCGTATAAAAGTACCAACAAAAAGGTGCAATATCGATATCAAAATTTTCCGAGCGACTCGAGTATATAGTACCAGCTGCCAAATGTAGTGGCGGTAGCGTTTGATGTGAGGCTCTTTCCATTGGAACGTCGTTCTAGGTCCTTCGGTTCATGTGAAGACAACTATGAATTCCCAGAATCAGCTGCACATTCTGCAGTTTGATATGAGTCCATGTGTTTTTCAATATAGTAATGCATCCATGATGGCCTGTACACAACAATTCATCAAGTTGTTATGCAAAGGTAAGAACAGAAAAGTGCAATAACGACAGCAAAGCCGAGAATCATGTCCAAGAGAGACCAATGTGGTGCTAAATAATCGCAAAAGTGCACTTCATGACATCATTGCTGCTTTTTAAGTAGACCAGGACGCCTGCACATGACCACATCTCATGGCCCATCCGTGTAACGTATCTTTCGTAAGATGGGATTCTTCGGAAGGGCTATAAAGAGGAACTCTTGATCTTGGTCGTCTACGATTGTTTAATGAGCGTGCCATTGCACTAGTGATGATTGGAATATGGTTTAGTCCTGGAGGAGATCAAAAAAAAAGAGAAATGCAATCGAGAGTACTATCGTTGTGAGGTCATGGTGTGGGACCCATAACTGGAGCCACATATGGTAAATACAAATGCCGTTTCTTTGGTTAGTGAGTGTTCTGTCCTTCGGCAATTTATTACATAGGTGGTTTGCCGTTGTCTTCCTATGTTAGTTAATGACTGCTGTAAGGTGTCCAGAGCAGCCGGGACCGACAGCTTAACGTGGCCTCCGAAGCACGGAGTTTCTTCGGTAATATTCGAATTAACAAAAATACGTACGATTCTGTTATTCTTTTTGAAAACAACTGTTCATAAGTTTTGTTGTTGCAGGAGATGATGTAAATGATAATGTTTAAGCTTATAAAATGTTTGTAATTCTTTTGTTGTTAAAGTTTTATTCAGTTTAGAAATATTCTTTTCGTTTCTTTGCCGACATGGATCTTTAACCTTTTGAAAGGTCTGCGTATATTTTTCTTGTGTTGGGTTGTTATCATGGAACAAGAGCTTGTAAAGATTTTCCTCGAGTTAAATCATTTTTTCCTGATAAAACTGTGTCTAGCAGCGGTGAATAAATGTGATTGACAGACAGACTAATGAAGAACGTCTCCTCTTACCGAAAAAACAGATGAAAAGAAGTTGGTTTGAATTACAAACGACATTTCTGCCCTTTGACGAGATTAAAGTCTCGGATCCGCCTTTGAGAGTCGACTTTTCTGGTCAAGGTTTATCGTCTCCATGTCTGTCATTTGAGCAGACAGTCCGATAAGGATGAAACGAAACCGCAATACCTATGACGACAATAACGACTTGTTTACAAGCTAAAGTTTGCATTCTTGTAATCTAACCCTCGCTCTTTCAGTTCGAGGATTTAGTACGAATCTAAATAAATAAATACTATATATACAAGGTTGTTCAAGAATTTTTGCCTCCTGGTCGGAAACTTTTTTTATTTGTTAACCGATTTTCAAAATTCTTTTTGTATCTGATACTTACAAAAGATTAGGTTAGGTTAGGTAGGTTAGGTTAGGTTAGGTTAGGTTACATTTGTCCTATATGTAAAACACTATTCACTTTTCGACATAGTCCTCATCCCTTTCCACGCATTGCGCCAACACGTGACTAGTCGGGTGAACCCGTCGGAAAGGAATTCCGGGGTTATTGTCGACCAGGATTGAGTGACAGCTTTGGATGCTCTTCTGCAGCATGATAACCCCGTTCGCATACCATCACCACGCACAAGATGTGTTGCAGCGCCTACACTTCAAAGATGAAAGACTTTGCACCTTGCGACTTTAACATTTTCACTACTTCCCAAAGAAGAAAGAGCACCTCAAGGGACATGAGTTGCATTTTATTAATGCATGTGTGGGTTAATGTTTTTTTGGAACCCCCTTTATCCCGAATTACAGCATGTATGCAGATTGGCTGAGAGTCAGTAAGGTATTGACGCACTTGTAAATCATTAGAAGACTCGCCGTTCACCAGGCATTCCTAAGTTCTCTTAGTACATTTTTCGTAGATGAACTTGCTGTCGGGTATGCAGCTTTATAGGATACACTCGCTCGGCAGCAATGTTAAAATAATCAATTCCTTACCAGCAGAAACTGTTCCATATCATGATATCACTAGAACTTAGAGTTCTCGATAAGGTATGCTGAAGCACTTGTTTCATGGAGCCAAACCATCTGTCTACCAACGGTACAAAACAAAGCGTTTCGTGAATCTTGAGACCAGAGACCTTTCTTTCAGTTCTTCACGTGTCCAGTCACGACGTTGCAGGCAACATTATAGACACCGGCCAGGTGGCCGAGAGGGCTAGGGCGTAGGCTGTTTAGTTCTCTAGTGCGCCTGGTCGTGGGTTCGAATCCCGCCGTAGGCATGGATGTTTGTGTTTGCCCTGGGCTGCGTACAGATATAACGTGCGTAAAAGGCGCAAAATGACGTTAGTAGTCAACACCAAAATTTCTAATAAACCAACCAACCAACACTATAGACGGACTTCCCTGCTCTTTGTAGAAATCGAGGGTTTTTGTATAAGCATGCTACTGACGATTTGGATTCGCTTCAATTCCCACGCATGATCGTGAACAGCCTTAGTTAAAATTTATGGATGTCCTGTTTTTCCGTACAATGGTGGTCTCACTCGTGATTAATTGTCTTCGAGCCATAGTTACCCCTTTAAGACGAGGATTGTGGATCAATGTATCCAACGGCTAAATACTCTGGATATCACACTTTTCGAAAATTCAGCTGCTTATTGTTACAATCGTGGCTTCAGCTAAACGAATACTAACAATGAGGTCCTTCATTTTTCCCCATGCTGGTCCATATTAAAAAACTACACGCTTTGATTTACATGAAACAAACAATATTGCATAAAATTGGATTGAAACAACTTACATACCGAGTGGTATAAATAAAGGTCCCCATTTCTGCGCGGGCTGCAGACTGCGTTATTGCACGAATAGTGATGAAACTTTGAATAGAGGCTTCGCAGAGCATGGGGAAGAGAATTCCAACAGAAAATTTATTAGTGCATATGGTTGCCACCAGGGAAAAAGAAGTGGCGCTGCAATATTATACACAGACCGTAGTAATGCACTACTGGAATGCTCTTAAAGGAACTGTTCAATATGCACACTCTCTGCGTCGGCGACATGCTGGTCGTACCCAAGGGAAGAGGGCTGAGGGTCGGCCGAAAGTGACCACCTTGTGACCTAACCTAACCTAACCTAACCCACCACCACTAGAAGAATAAGGGCAGCTCCCCTCACATACTCCCCATCCCGAAAAAAAATTCTGGCTGGAAACGCAGGACACCGTGCTCAATAGCAGCACAAAGTGTCTCCCGTGAAATGGCTGCAACATGAGAAAGATGTTGGCTTTCAGTTCAAGCAAGGTCCGTACGCCTCCATGATAAACACGATCCTTAACGGTTTCCCACAGCCAGAAGTTACATGGATTAAGGTCTGGTGAATGAGCAAGCCATTCATCTGGAAAGAGTCTTGACTTAACACGTTCATCGTCATGTTGTAGATATACTGATTTCATATCAACGTAAGAAGTTGATACTGGTTTCCGGTCCAAAAATAAAAATTTGGAGGAAAACCCTTATCGTTTTGTTCAACGCATTTCAAGCATTATTTTTACAGGGTGATCCCAAACATTTTTTTGTTCAATTTTTTGGTCCCCTATTTGCCTTTGGGACAAAACCTTCGCTGAAGTATATGAAGTGTTGCATGCCCTGAAGTATTTTTCAAGTATTTTTCTAGATATTCGACAAAACGTCTAAAATCCATGGTGTTCATATTATTTTGTCCAACCCCTGTGCTTCTTTTATACGGCGGATGACCTTTCTGAGTACATCGGGCTTCTCATCTAATTCTGTGTAGTTCCTTTGGCATTTGTTTTGAAGGCTGAGATTATGGAAGCTGTACTTAAGTTCCACTCCAATATCTATACACTACACCGGCAGTTGTCTCAAGTTTGTCTCAAACTGAACGATGGTTGCATGGCAATAAAATTGCGCATATATGGAATAAAGAAGTAGTTTGTGAACAAGTGTATCTATCCCCGTTTTCTTCTTAATCTAAAGTCTTTGGTTTAATTTCTTTTGAACGCCCACTGACTGTTTATTTTGATGACTATTTACCTCCAGGTCAAATCTTGGGCTAAAAATATCTTGGAAAGAAATTTTCATCAATTCTGCTGAACGCTTTATAAATAAAATTGGCTGTACTGATGAAACGAAACAATTTTTCTCTGGGGTTAATTGATGGCTAAACTCTGAAAACTTTCTCGCTGTTAAGAAATAAGAACACAGAGAATGGCGTGTACGGGAAGGCGGGAAAAGAAAGAGAGAGAGAGAGAGAGAGAGAGAGAGAGAGAGAGAGAGAGATGTGAGAGAGAACTAAATCCCTTAGGTTTCCGATGCCAGGATTAAGAGATCGTTCCACTCCATTCACTCGTAATAGGCAGTCATTTTGAACTCCTTCTCAACCTTAAACCATCTCTCCATTTATTGTTAACGGGAAAAAATAGAAAAATAAACCTCAAGAGAGAGATAGGGAGAGAGAGAGAGAAAAGGAAGCTAAACAATCCCATTTCAATGCCCCATGATTGTGTGGCTCCATTTCGTTTTTCTTTTTAACCTCTTTTTCTTGATTTTTTTAACTTTTGAAAACTTTTGATCGTCTTAAATCGCTACAGCATTCGTCACAGGGCGAAAAATAGCTTGCGTTCTTCTTTTATCTTTTTTCTCTTCAGACTCTTATTCTATGAAAACGCTCCACAGAACCACCTTAATTGCAAGATATCTTGTAATGGATATACTGCAATTTCCGACTGAAAAAGTAGCGACAGAAGAGATTCCATAAAAGTTGCAGAAAGAAATCTTCATAGACACATTGTCCATTGATATTAGAAGTATGTTTTAATATTTCATTGAATCCCCTTGGCCCGAAATACATTTGTAGGCTTGGCTTAGGGTCAGTAAGGTGTTGAAGCACTTGTAAGTCAGTGGAAGATCAGACGTTCGCCAGACATTCCTTTAGTTCTTTTACGAGATCCAGTATTGCAGGGTGGACTTGGTAAGCAATTGTCATACATACTATCCCGTTGCCTACCGTCGATGAAAAAAACACGTAAACGAAGTTTCCTGTTCCTTACAGAAATCAGGGCTTTTCGTATAGGCATGCGACTGTCAATTTGAATTTGTCAGTTGTTGCACAGTGGATGTCCTGTTTCTTCATAAAGATCTCGGTGACGACTGATTGTCTTTGAGCCACAGTTAAGGCCCGTTGCAGAATTACCGTCTTTCAGGCTTGTCAAGCACCCCATTCCAGGCATTTTCCAAGCGTCACAAAGCCAGGCATGTTGAAATTCGGAGTAATTTTAAATTCAGCAGAAACGAAGCGGGTTATAAGCGAACTCGGGTCTGAAGGCCGAGAGTTTCAATTCCAAAATTCAACAAGGCCGAATCGATTGGCGGAAATGGTTAGACAGTTGCTAAGGATTCTGGAGAGATGCGATTTCTGAAAATTTCAACTTGGTTCGAACCCCAAAAGCTGCGTGCCATAAAGAATGCGCTGAATATGTAACGGGTCTGTGAACTCACAGCTTCCGCTATTTTCCTATACCCTCCTCAAGGAGGATTCATTTCTTGTTCTAACGGTTAGTACTCCAGATATTTCAAGAATCCATTCAGGTGTTTCGTTGTTTCACTCGTGGTTCCAGCTAGACGAGAACCAACAGTGAGTCCCTTTTCGAAGGCAATTAGGTCCTTCTTTTTCCTCCAAGCTCGATCAAGTACTGTTAGACTCGCCCATCTGCGTTTTAAAGATGTACACTCTTGAATCACATGACCTCTAGCTATTTTCCATTAAAACAAATATACATATGTTTCACACATGATTCTAAGTCATTGTTCCGAGTGCATAGAATAAAACTTTATTCTGTATGAAATTCTCTAATGTAATTTAGCTCTATACTGAAACTGGTCGAAACATTTACACCCTTTAATGACATTTAAGAAAAGTGCCTCGTCACAATTTAAAAATCTTTTACTCCCTCAAGCTCGGAAAAGGATTAAAACTTTTAAAATTTCTTTCTACTTTTCTTTAATTAAACTTTCTTTAATTAAAGCATTCCGGTGAGGCCTAATGTGGCGTTCTTCATTTGTTTCCTTTCTATGAAACTTAATGGCGGAAAAATTTGGAACGGTGCCTACAACACGCAAACGTTGACAGAACACGATTTGTTCAGAACGGATCTTGGAGAGCAAAGATTTATTTATTTATATGCTGTATGTACACCACACTGGCCAATGAATTGCACAAATCTGTGAAACATGTGTAAACTTGTTTTAAAACATTAAGGTTCCATAAGCGTCGGGTGAGTCTAATCACTGAACTTGATCAGCATGGAGGAAATGGAGGCCCTAACTGATCTTAGATAAGGACTATTCATTATTGGTGATCGTCTAGCTGGAGCCACGATTGAAACAAGGAAGCAGCTCACTAGAAAAGCGTGATATTCAACCGTTGGAAAAATGATTCACAGTTTTTGACTTAAAAAAGGGTAAGTGTGGCTCATCAATCATAAGCGACACCGCTGTCGCTTAAAATAGGCAATAATTGAGCAGATTTTAACCAAGGCTGCTCCCGACCTATAACTGGTAGAGCCAAGTGGATCCAAATCGCAGTAGCATGCCTTTACGAGAATCCCTGATTACTGTAAAGAAGAGGAAAATTCGTCTATTGTAGTGTCTGGGACGTCGTGACCGGCCGCATGAAGACTGGGAGAAGGTTGTATGCCTTACGAATCATGTTATTTTAGAGATTTTGCATAGCTCCATGAAGCAGTGGATCCAGCATTTCCTTGTCAATACAACTCAAGTTTCTGGGGGTGATATGATGGTTCGGAACTTCTTCTGCTGGTAGCCATGGAAGTTCGGGTAGGTTCAACGTTCTACTTGAACATTGTTGTTGACCAAGTTCATCTTGCAATTTTGCATTTTTGTCCTGCATGAGACGGCTTTTTTCATGCATGACGATGCTAAAGTTCTTTGCAGAGGGTTGGTTCAGCACTGGTTAGCGGGCATGAAGACGACTTTCATCATTTACCTTAACCGCTCCAAATTTCAACTCCTAAGAATGTTTGGGACATTGAACGACGGCCAGATCCTCTTCTAATAAAAATTTGGTCTGGTGAAAGCCTGGCCTTCTATTGACTTCAAGTGCTTCAAAACTATATTGACTCTATGCCAACCCATATATTTGCTATTCTGGCTACAGGAGGTCCAATAAAATATTTAGCCACCGTGAATGGCTCGAGTTATCAGTAGACATCTTCCAGCATCTTATTGACTCTTTCCCCATCTTTTTGCTTTATTTTATAAGCTAACCGGTTGAAAACCATTTCAGAGACTGGAATCAGGGCAAGAGGAATTTTTGGCGTAAATTGATGAGACCTGATCTTCATAATTACCGTGTAATTGAAAGTTTTCTGATTGGCTGCTATAGATTTTTGGGAATGGTATAATATGCCATCGCATACAACTGTTTTTTAAGAAACAAGAGCCTTAAGCTTTTCTGTTTATGCTTGTTTTACTATTGAAAGATTCAGTAGAAAAGTCGTATGTGGATCGTATGGGCTAAAAGTTCACTTCTTTTAATTCCTCTTCTTTAGACTCCATCAACAACAAGGACATAGTAAAACCAACTTGATCCTGAAATAAGTGATGATTGCTGAGTGAAAGAAAGCCCACGCGCCTTTTTTTTTATTCATTTATTTATTTCTTTTTATATTGGATTTCTTTTCTTTTCGTTATTCAATGAGACGTAAGCGATTTCCCTGTGTGTTTTGTAATCTCTTTCTCTTTTAATCCCGGGCCCTCTTAATGGCGGCAAGATAAACGTTGTTCTATTAACGGGAACGAATTGCCTCGACGACGACGGCAGGCCCCTCACCCATCATTCCTTGTTGTATTCCCAGGAGAGAACAGCGGGGTGGGGGGAGGAAAAAGAAACACGTGCATGGAGAAAAAAGTAAATAAATCAATGGCAAAGTAGAAGAAATTAAAAGGAAGGCGAAGGGAAGACATAAATAAACCAAAAATTAAAAATGGAAGAATTTTTACTGTTGTTGTTGGATTTCTTTTTTTTTTTTTTTGAGGAAAAGGGGTTCTTATTTAATTGGGTGTAAATTTTATAGAAAAGAGGGATAAGAGTAATAGATTCAAATTAAGCATTACGTATTTCAGTTCAGAATGCACTCATAAAATAAATTAACACCTCAATATCACAAACTTATAAATAAATGTTTTTAATAAGTTTAATCATTTACTGTAAAATGTAACTAAAAAGCCTTTTGACGTATAAAAATTTCAGGAATATAAATATTAAAAGTTAAAATTTTATCAAAAAAGTTGTAATTCTATAAAAATATTGAGCTTTAATTTTGTATTGAAAAAAGTTGTATGGGATAACTAATCAAATTATCAAGCAAAAAAAAAAAAAAGAAGAGAGACTATTTTCAATTTTTTTCTAAAAGACTATTTTATGTTTTAAACTGTAATAATTGATCTTGTGTTGTTTGTCTCATTTGTTTATTTTTAATAACACGAAAATACGCTCTTGTTGCTAAACGAAGTAAAGAAGTCAAGGAAATTGTTACTTGTAGTACACTGACGGAACGATATATAAATAAATACAATCAAATAACTATATCTATTCACTCCATTTTTTTTTATCGAAATATTTATTATTATATTTTCATAAACATTTATTAGTTTATATTTTGATATAAAATTTAAAAAATTATAATTTGGAAGAATGATATTTTAATAAAAATTTAACCAAGAAAAATAGATGATTTAAAATGTAGATTTTAAACATCTCAACTGAAAAAAAAAAAAAAAAAAAAATACTGATGATGTCCGAAAGGGTGAAAATCGATTATATATTAAACATTAATAAACAAATTGTATTGTAAAATGGACGTTATAAAATTATAACTGTATACACTATACAATACAACGTGTGTAAAATAATGAATATTATAAAATGAATTTATTCGTTTATTCATTTATACATCTTGAAGTGTAAAAATCAACTAGAAGTTAACATTATTGTATCTTTCTCAATGTTTTTTTACAAGCCTTACATAAAATGTTATTAATACTCGCCTACTTGGGATGGTTTGATTTCAAACCTTTCAGAGTACATAACCACATGTGTAAAATTTAAATATCTATTTTTTAATGTAATATATTTATTTATAATGAATTTTAAAAGACTTTCTAATTGAATATTTAAAGGGGATATTCTATACCCCCCCTTCCCCCCCACATAACGGGGAAATGGTTTGTGCCAAATTAGGTGCAACGTCATCATTTTGTCGTTAATGTTCGTTTTCAAAGGGACTTTTTTTTTTAATAATAGGTGAGTTTAAATATTAATTAGAATTTTATGATTCAATTAGCGGCTAATATGTTTATTCAGATAGTAATCGAATTAGGAAAGCTGAAATACAAAACTGAAATCTGTTTAGCCTATTCGTAATGTGATTTTGTTATTTTATTATAATATTATTTCAGTTATTCAATAGGCTGAAATTACGCTAATATTGTGTATATTCGATAAAATTTTTATACTCGTATTCTATATATAATTTATTGTGTCTAACTAATGTGTTATTTATATTACTTTAAAATAAAATTGGGAAGGCTAATAAATATCAAAATTAATAAAAATAGTTAAGGCAAGTTGTACATTTTTTTATAATATTTTAAAATAAATATAATTAATTGACAAAATTTTTAAACGTTTTTCTTAACTTTATTAAGGATTCCATGAATCACCAGATTATAAAAATTGTCCCAGGAGAAGTCCATGGTCCCTTTTGGTACTTCTTAAATGTAAGTATTGACCCCTATTTTATGACTATTTCAAAATATGGCGCTGTGTATAGAGCAGCGTTTCTCAATCTTTATAGTCTGCGACCCAACTAATTTGTTTTTACCGGTACCACGACCCAATATTTGGTCTAATTTAAATACTACTTAATTTGAATTATTTATAGTGTTTATGTAATTTGACTATCATTTTGCGATGCAAAGGTTGGTATAGAGTACAGTCGACCTGTAAGGCGTGGCAGTTTATTTAAGAAATGGGGGCTTAGCTGTTCTTGGTAAAACTATTTTACTCCATTTTCGAATTATGGTGTCCTCCGCAATATCATGGTGTTTTAATCATGGTTAGATTGAAAGACCATGGCAATATGATGGTGATACTATATCCAAGACTAATTTAGCGACGGTACTATTTCCAAGACGGTTGAGAGTAGAGTGCCAACTATATTTTACATTGAGTGGCCACATTATTAGATCACCTTGCTAGATCTGTTCTAGCTGCCTTAGAGCTTAATGATTGTGTATGGACAACCCTTCCATCACTGCTCGCAGGGATAGTGTCCAACTCTGTGGATGCTTCTTGTTACATCCGCATATTTTCGATGGGTTTAAAGATCTGAAGACTACACAAAGGTCATACTCGGAGAATTATGACATACTTTATTAATAATTTTTTTAAAAAAGTTAAGTTTTGTTGGTTTTTTTTTTATAAAAGCTTAATCTGAGAATTAAAACAAAGGAGATTCGGAAAAAAATTGTCATTTTCGTTACAATTTAAAAAAGAAGAGATGTAAGATGGGGTAAAAAAAATATGGGAATCCCGATATATTTGTTCAAACGCACGTGCATCATGGTCATCTGAAGTTTCACTTTAATGTTTTTAAAGGCTCTAGACTTTATATTTCCATAAAACGAAGAAATGAGAAGTATTCAAATTTCTATTTTGTATTGTTAAATTAAATGTCGCCACCGCAAGTCACCCAAATGGGTGGATTTCCAGTTTCGCGCACACGTTAGATGTTGTCAAAGATATAAAATGTGTATTTTCTAGAACCCCCCTATTAAATGTAAAAATCCACGGTTTCTTTTTTTTTACAGATTAAATTTAAAAAATGATTATTAGAAGCCTTTTTTAAGATTTTATGAGCTGCAACCATACACACAACAACTGTTTGTGAGAATGACTAGACGAAGCCATTTCAACTAAATTCGCTAATTATCTGGAAGTATGAGCTTCGCAGAAAATTTAAGTAGATTCTCAGAAAAATTAAATAGATATCCCTTTCATGTATTTTTCCGGGGAATGAAACATTTGAAACATTTGAAACAGATGATAGAAACGGATTCAACCCTTCCTGAGAATGCATTCCTGCGTCTACGCTGAGAATGCTTTCCCGTACATTCTGATCAAAAAACGCCACCAGTTGGCGTTCTGCACAACTCCTCACACTCTATAGATAACGATAACAATTAGCCTAGATAACCTTTTATGTTATTTTAAGAATTTAGCATTTTATCTTATGCAGCAGAGAATTTTGAGGTTTTTTTATGTAAAAGAAAATTAACCACAAAAATGCGTTGTCCACAGAAGTGGAAAAAAGCTGGCAAACTGGAAAGTTTGTGGCCGCCCTTTAAATCTGCCGGTGAGCTGTTTTGCATATTTTATCGATTTTTATTCAGATTGAGCGAAACTGCAGGGATCGGAATTTTGCGAGCTTTATTTGCCGAAACTTCCCGGAGGGGGCGCTTTGTTACAAATTTGTGTTTTTGAGGGTGGTGTTGCCATGGCGATTGTAAGTTGCAGATATGTCGGCTCTTGAGATTTCTTTTTCTTCTATTTTTCGTTTTACTCACTTGATTTTTATACAATTTCTGAGTCGGCGAACTTCAAAGGAATTGCAAGAAATCTTTCCCAGACCAGTTTCGATTCTGGGAGAGAATATGATCTTGTTATTGGGTCCTCGGTTGTTAGAGGCATTTAAGTTGTCAGCCTATTTTTTTCAGGAAAAGTTCGTTTATTTATTTATTTATTTATTTTTTGTATTTGAAAAATTCGGCACACGGAAGGACCGGTCTTAGTTCAAAAATAAGAAAAAGATAAACGAAATTGTAGCAATGGTGATATTGCAAGGACAGTATATTCCATTGCTTGTCTTAAGATGGGAAGTAGAAGATTATAAACGGAAGAAAATCTTTAAACAAATACCAATAACAAATAGAAAAGGGAAGGACAAATTCCGCGACCTGAACTCGAACCAGGAATCATGTCTCTCACTGGCACTGCTCTCACCAATTGAGCTACCGCGGAAATGAACCACCAAGCTGTTACAATATGGACTTCCAAGAAGCCACTAAGCAGCTCAATCGGTAGAGCAGACCACCGACTCGCAAATTGGGAATCATCCGTAGTTCGAGTCCAGATCGCGGAATTTTTTCTTCCCTTTTTTATTTGTTATTAAGATAGGAAAACGAAATTGAGTTCGCCAGGCAGGACGATGATATTCTTTGGTGCCTTTGCTAATGATGACAAGTGTCCGGAAACTTTTGATTCCAATGTGCAAGGCGACTGAGGCATAAATTAACAATACTTTATGGACGTACTTAGCTTTCTGACCATATCATGTGAACAAACACCAAAACTAGATTATACTTTAAAGATAAAGAAATCCCGGTTCTGGAAACTTTGCAACCGAAGCTATAAGCCTCGAAAGCTAGAATTTGCATGTTTGACCTGAATCTGTTATTAGTTTTCAAATCTTATAGCAAACGAACAGTGGACATTCTTCAATTTTTTTCCAGTCTTTGAACGACTGATTTCTTTGCACCATTTGCTCTGCTATTTTTCCACGATTCGGGATGCGTTGCATTGGATAGCGATGTCTTGAACCATCCGGGCCAGTAGCGGAGCTAGGTTTTAAAGTTAGGTGGATCAAACATATAAAACAATAGGCACCATGGTACATACCAAACAAATTTTAAAGGCACCAGTTTTGAAAAAAAATGCGCCTAGGAGGAGCGGTCGCTCTCTTTGCATCCCTGTTAGCTCCATTACTGATCCTGGCATTTATACTTTAATGTCAATTTAAGGAATGCTTATTTGAAGCAAACTTAACGTCGACTTGCAGATCGAAGAGCTCCTCAAAAACCTGAATGACGAATTTGCTAAGTAGCAAAATGGCTGACAAACTGGCATAGTTTTCATTAAGCGTTAAAGAAACCAAACTGAATGCCACCACGCAAGAAGCACTCAACTCCAATGCGGAATTGCCCAATGTTAGAATTCAGCGGAATTCTTAACTCCAATGTAAGAAAAGTCAGGGCTAGCATGAAAACCATAAAATCCCAAAACCGAACGCAGAATTGCCTTATCCGTCGAAGTGTCACAGGCAACTGTAAATCGCAGTATTAATTAAGATTCGCAAATGGAATGACGACACAAAATACAATCTTGTCATATCGCAGAGCGCAAGCCCACGCGCGGAAAATGTATGAGGCACACCTGGCGGAAGGAAAGTGGAAAAAAGTCGTTATCCTCGACGAAGCATGGATCTATGTAAGCAATTACATGTATAACAAGATTCAAGTGATCTTTTTTCGCAAAAAAGGGCCAGAAGGCCGTGGAGACTTTGTGCAAGGACAGTGCAAAAGAAACTTCTAAAGGATTTATGCGTGTCCTAGAACGGGAGAAAATTAACGATGTGCAAAGTTTGCAACCAAAAACAGAAATTAATGCCACCTACTATCAGACAAACACCCAAGAACCAATTTATCTTGAAGAAAATAAGATAAGAATTTCTGATATCCTAGCTTTGTACGGTGCAGAAAAGAATCAGATTTTGTTTGACTAAGGTAAAGCTTCATGGCAAAATGTACGTTTGTCTTCACGAACAGGATGACCATAGAAACAGGAATCAGGGTTTCAACTTCAGTGACATTCCTATGAAGTTGATGGGCTCGTAATGGGCTAATGTGTTTTCGGCTTACTCAAAAGGCCCGTGGGAAATTGTACATTAGATAAATAGTGTCTGTAAAGTAAATTGACTCTATTTCTCTTGTTCCCATTCCTCTTTTATCTTTTTGATGTTGAGGATGTTAAATAACTATTGGATCTATTGGAAATTTAGCCTAGCATGGTATCAGCCTACTGAAGCTTTGCTTGATCTTTCTAAATTATTAGTAAAGGGACAAACACAAACATCCATACTCTTCTTAGCGCTCTCGACCGCCTATCCTTTGTTGAATAAGAGTAGCCTGTGGTTACGTAGATTAAATTAATTAGCATGCACTTCGTGTTATTAGATCTGCAAGCGAAAGTTCTTTTCCGTGAAAAGCAGACAAACGGGCGCTATGAAAACGAACTCTTCACAAACAGGGTTTTCTAATCCTAGAAAAACCACTGCAACGGCGATAAATAGAAAGCTGGCAAACGCTACGTTGAAGAAGGTAGATCGCGACAGTTTATTTGGCCAATAATGAGAAAAGGTGAAGTTTCAGGAAGTGCAACTGACAAGAATACTACTGCTCGGCCTCCCTCCCATAAAATCGTCGGAGAAACATTCGCCAGAGTTCGGAATGCTCTAGCCAAGAATCCGAATTTCAGTGTTCGTCCTGCAGACTCACTACACGATATGAAGAAATCGAATATGCGTGACATCAAAAGTTGGTGCATTGTAGCCAGGATTAAGAGAACGACGTTCGAAAAGAGCTCTCCGCAATATGGACGAAAAAAAAAAAAGATTTGGTCATGGAGGATAAGACGTACGTCATTTACGGTCCAGCAAAAGTATCAGGGAAGGGAGTACAATTTTATGCAGAAGGGACCATGAACGCCGAAGCGTATTTCTGAAGGAATGCGTACAAAAATATGGATTCTTTCATCCTTCGTCACAATCCGCTTGATGAAATTCTGTTCTGTTCCGATTTAGTAAGCGCCCATAAAACACTAAACGTGGTTGACTACTTGGATCCCATTTACCTAGGAAGAACAACCCTCCAAATGTCCCACACACTAGAGGGTTGAAAAATTGTGGTCGTTCCGTTGTCTGCCAAAACAACTGAGCCCCATATACTAAAAGCTTTTCGAAATAGCTGGAAGGATCAGGAAAAGGGTTGCGAAAGCAAATAGAAAGTCAGTTCTGAAGAGGGCATGGTATAAGCAATCGAGGAGGAGTCCAATCTGCTCTGTATAGCACATATAGTAACTAGACATAGAACGTCCGTACAAAATTTAATTGAATTCTAATAAAACCTATAAAAACTGCTGAAGGGTCTTTTAAATTTTGTTAAATTTACTTTCCGGACACGCCTTAATATATGGAAAGCCTCCAATGAAGCATGGGACACCATTCTGCTCTGTGGCCTTCAGCGCGCACTGTTGAAGCAGAAACTCCGAACTTCTGTAAAGTCATGACAACAGCGCTCAGATATTCTAATGAGCTTTCCAGAATGGCCTTGTTAATTTCTTTCTTCACCGGCTTTATAACACGTCCTTGAGCAGAACATAAACGTAACAACCCATTCGGATCAATCAATATACGATCGAAGAACAAACTGTCCCTTCTAATAAAAAATATAAGATAAAAAGTTTCGTAAACTATTTAATCAGTTGTAAAATAAAATCTTTTAAAAAAAAAGTTCCCACGCACTCTACTGCGCATGTGCAAAGGATAATGGCTGCCAGCGATGAAGGAACCTCGAGAGAAATTGAATCCGTCGACCGATGACAGCTGTCTTTGAATCCGACACCCACGCATCGCACGTCTACCCACCAAAAAAGAGATGAACGGAGGAGGGGGTGTCACCAGTTTCAAGTAAAGAAAAGAGGAGGAAGCTGCTGCTGAAGTTAAAAGGAAAATTTCATTCGCATCCATCCTTAAGAAAGGAGGAAAAAATGAAAGGAGAAGGACCGCAATGCTGCGAAGATGTGCAGCCAACTTTCAAGCTCCGGGGGCTGCTTTTGGATCCCATGTCAAAGTTTGAGGGAAATTTCTTAGGTGAGCACGTGAACAACATACTTGGGTTATATAATAAAAGTTTTTGCGTTTATATAAATCTGAGAGATTGTTTGAGGTCGTAAAACTAGAGGTGGACCAAGAAAATACTGAAAGGACATTGCCCATTATTAATATGAAGCTTTCTAGCTTTACATGAAAACTCGAATATTTAAGCCCTGCCCAGCTGGCGCTGGAACATTAATTTAACAAAACTCAGCAATACTCATAACTCGAAGCGTTTCGCTGCTTGTCCTCAAACAATGTCAGGCCCTTCATCTTTACAGAATTTGACCACACGCCGGAATCACGTGACAAAATTTTCGCGCTGTTAATAAATTCGCGGTTCCATGCGTCACCATAAATTCCCCATCACCCGGTTACCATTAGCCCAAGCGAAGACGGTTCTTTATAGAACCAGCATTCATCACGTGATCGTGTAGGTCCCATTGGAATATTCCAGATCATTAACATAACTGGTTTGTGGCGGATTCGAACATAACGCAGCAGCATTTAAGCAACAACGAGGTCGCGCGTTGCTCCGTCTAGTGACGACATTTGAGGAACTTTCGAGGAATCTTATTTTGTGAATCAATCTAAGCCTAAATCTTTTGTCAGTCTCCTTCCAAGGAGTCTCGCCAATGGCGTCGGAGCAATTTATTTCCGCGCTGGGAACGACCGCAGTTTATTCATTCCTCCCCGTCAGCCAGGCTCATTCCCCGGTTTCCGGATGAGATCCTCGGTGACGAAAAAGGGCGGGAAGCGGTTTCTAGGGAAATCATCGCCACCATCAAAAGTGGCGAAATAAAAGGAATCCGCCGAGGTTTCGAATATTTATCCTGCTTTTTTTCTGAGAAATAAAAAACATAAACTGGGTTCTTCTCACCATATTAACTGGGTTCGTTTAACTCTCGCGATATTGATTTAGAGAAGCCGTTTGTTCCTAAAATACCACGCCACGAAGGTTCTTCGTTATTCACACTCACTGGCCAGTGAACTAAAAATAGTTCTAAGAGCTGAGTGAGTCATAGAACTTGATCAGGACGGGTTTCAAAGAAGAACCTAATTGGCTTCGAAAAGTGATTATTCATTGTTAGTGTTGGTTTGTTCATGCTTTGTTCAGTTATGATTGAAACAATGAAGCAGCGGACTGGACTCTCAAAAGATGCTTTGATATAAATAAAGGAAAAAACAGAAAGCACTACTCCACATAGAAAAATTATACTGACTCAGATGTACATTTCGGATTTCAAAAACCCATCATCAGTGAGACACTAATTTTGACTGACTCACAAAATTTTGCGAAAAATTTTGACTCACTGATGATGGATATTTGAAATCCGAAATGTACATCTGAGTCAGTAAAATTTTTCTATGTGGAGTAGTGTTTTCTGTTTTTTCCTTTATTTATTAAGTTATCCACAGTTTCGGCTATTTTTCTATTTATTATGCTTTGATATCTAGAGTAATCAATTTTTGGACAAAATGATCCAGTCTTTGTCTAAAACTGTGGCTCAAAAAGTAAAAAAATAATGAGACTGTTCCAGTAAAACTCTTTATTAACATCTTATTTACAAATTTACCTTATCACATTCAAAATAGTTCTCTTGAAAGGCCACACAGCGAAGAAGTTGCTCCCACTCTTAATAGCAGTGCAAGAATTCGTGAGGTAATAACCACTTTCAGTTGGCCCGTCACTTTTCAACTTAGGGAAGAGGAAAAAGTCACATGGCGCAAGAACAGGTGAGGAGCGATGCTGAGGTACCACTGAAATGCTTTTTCAAGCCGGAGATTGCTTGACAGAGTGCTGTGACAAGGTGCATTGTCATGATGCAGCATCCAAGTTTCAGCAGTGCTTGGTCTCACTCGAAGAACTCTTTTGTTGATGGAGCACCAGAACATTACGGATTAATTATTCGCGAACGTTTGCAGATGTTTCTGGATCGATGGACTGGCCGTGGAGGACCAGTTCATTGGCACCACGTTCATCTGATCTGACTTTTTCTTATGGGGTTACGTCAAGGAGAAAGTTTATGCCACACTACTCACCTCACAAGAGGATGTGCAACAACGAATTTAGGAAGCATGCAGGGCAATAACACCAGTCACATTTGTAAATGTAATGGCATCGTTGAAATGCCGTGCAGAATTATGTTTGGTGTAGGTGGACATCATATTGAACACCTTCTGGATTGACTGTAAAGACTTAATTTGTACACTTGACTATTTCTAAGCAACAAAACAATACAACCTATTGTCCAATTGCAGAGATTGCAATGAGGTTTTTGGGTGATTCGTTCATCGGATTTTGATTTTTTTTGTTTTGTTGCTTATTTGATGGTGAACAAGTTTGTAATTTTTTTGTGTCTCCTACGGTTTAGTAGATACGATTTGCATAAGTCCTATTTGAATGTTGACAACACTGTAAGTGCTACCGTGAGAAAGACCATTCTCAACTTCCTATTCACTCCCTTTATTAGAATTTGGATAACTACATTTGTATCCAAGATAGAAGGGGGATACATACTTTGAGTCACCGTGTAAGTATACTGTAAACTTATATACCACACAGGCCAATGAATTATAAAAGTCTGTGAAACATGTAAACTTGTTTTAAAACGTTATTAAGTAGCGGAAAAATGGAGCTACTTATTGTTTTCACAATTCCGTCTGTCTGTCCGTCCGTCCCCTTCATAATTTCTTCATTTTTTGAGATAGAAAGATTGAAATTCGGAATGTATGTTACTACGGGCATGTGCACCTTCGCTATTTAGTTTAGTTTTGATTGGCCCACTGGGGTCGGAGTTTCGAGTGCGGAAATTAGAGGGAAAGAAAAGGTCTACGCGTATTTATGCATATAAAGGAGTGAAATTCGGTATGCAGATTCCTCTAACAAAGATCAACATAACTTTGAAGTTTAGGCCAAACTGTTCCAATGGGGTTGGAATTGTGGGGGGTGGCAGTTACGTGGTCTTTAGAACTATGGCAACTTATGGCATGTCATATATCATTCGATCAGAAATGATGAGAAACGAAAGAAGATAGAGCTCTTTTACACTTTCTAAATACTACCTTCAAGAAAATCAATTTTTCGATTTAAAAAATTGGGGACGGGGACGGGGGGTTAAAAGTGAGATAAAAGGGTAAAAATAGATGATCTCAGGATTTCCGTTACTTTTCTGTATCTTCCTCGGGAGGATTAACTTCTTGTTATAAAAGCGTTGGTGAGTCTAATCACTGAACTTCATCTTCATGGAGAAAATGGAGAAGCTATCTGACTTCAGAAAGGGACTACTCATTATTGGTGATTGTCCAGCTGCAGCCAAGATCGACCAAGGAAGCAGCTCACTAGAAAGGTGTGATA
The DNA here is from genome assembly GCA_023313115.1 of Rhysida immarginata. Taxonomy (NCBI): domain Eukaryota; kingdom Metazoa; phylum Arthropoda; class Chilopoda; order Scolopendromorpha; family Scolopendridae; genus Rhysida; species Rhysida immarginata. The sequence continues at coordinate 1,002,317 of JAHWFO010004499.1, read as the reverse complement.
TTCAACCGTTGGAAAAATGATTTACAGTCTGTGATTAAAAAAAGGGTAACTGGTGCTATCCGCCATCGCTTAAAATTGGATATTTATTATGCAACAGTTGATTTTAACCAATGCTTTTCCCGACCCGTACCTGAAGTGGATTAAAATTGGCCTGTACGAAAACTCTTGATTTCTAAAAACAATAGGAAAGTTCGTTTACAGTGGCGTTTGGAACATCGTGACTGGACATGTGAAGAGTAGAGGAAGGTTATGTAGTCTGTCAACTCAAATTCTGGTGGTGATGGTGCCGCGGTGTGGAGCTTCTTCTGCTGATATTGAACTTGTTCCCTGATATTCGGGTGCCTTCCACGGACTACCTGAACATTGTTGCCGATCAAATCCATCCTGCAACGCTGCATTTGTGACGGCTTCTTCATGGATGACAGTGCTATTGCTCATCGCTATTGGCTGAAATCCAACCTTCATTGTTTTTAACAAACAAAAAAACTCAGATTATTAAGCAGTGGAAAAATAGAGCTACTTTTTGGTTTAACAATGTCCGTCTGTCCCCTTCATAATTTCTGCATTTTTTGAGGTAGAAGGTTGAAATTCGAAATGTAGCTTACTATGGGCATGGCTCTTTAGTTTGGTTTTGATTGGCCCACTGGGGTCGGAGTTTTGGGATCCCCCAAAAGGTCTTCGTGTATTTAGATATGTAAAGAAGTGAAATTTGGTATGCAAATTCCTTTAGGCAAGATCTACATTATTAAGAAGTTTGGGCCAAATTGTTCCAATGGGGTTGGAGTTGTGGGGGTGGCAGAACTATGGTAACATATGGCATGTGATATACCATTCGATCGGATAAGATGAGAAACGAAAGAAGATAGAACTCTTCTTCATTTTCTAAATACTAAGTTCGAGAAAATCAATTTTTCGATTAAAAAAAATCGCAGATAAAAGGGTAAAAATAGATGACATTAGGCTTCCGCTACTTTCCTATACCTACCTCGGGAGGATTAATTTCTTGTTTCATGTCAATTTTAAGCTTCCACAGACGTGTTTTAAACAAGGAGAAAAACCTAACCTAATCTAACCTAACAACAAAATACCACCGACGCACCTAACGTCATGCAGGAAATATTGTGATGCAATAATCGTACTTCTGGATATGATGTCATTTTTTCTTGAAAAACATGTCGTTTGTTAAAAAACTTCTTAGAACATTATCATTTTAGTTTGTCGTAAGGAAACGGATCCTCCAAGTAGCACCAAACATTAACAGGGTACGTACGGTGCGTATAAACCTGAAAAAGTGCTTATTTTCGAAACCCTTTTTTAAGGCCTTAAATAGTGCTTAAAAAGTGCTTATTTTTTGAACCAAGTGCTTAAAATTGATTTTTAATAAAGGGCTGCTTCCTGAGAAACGTAAAGCATTAAATCCATGCTGTTTATCTACATCGTCAAAGCTATGAGTTGTTAGCTTGTGATATACGTCATATAAAAGGGTATATCACTAGGATGATTAAATAAAATGATTTAAGAAAAATGGCAAAGCAAAAAAAAAATTAGATCTTGGAGAAATTAAAGAGAAAGTAGATGAAAAACGTATGAACTTAAAAATTAAATCCATATTCCCGAAAGGAGATATGGAGATAAAAGCTATTTTCTGCCCAAAAAATTTTGTCCTAAACTTCCTATTGCTGTTCTTTGTTTTGAACATACTATACACTCTATGTCTGTATAATTTTTATTAACATAAACCACGTTTGTAACTTTTCAAAATTTGGTAATTTACCATCTTTTTCGGTCTCAGCATTTTTTTAAACATTCATCATTCCGTAATTGCAATTATTATTTATCCCACATATTAATAATTTTTAAGATAATAAGAATAATTTTTAATTTCATACTGTCCTATTATTGCAACATTTAAATAAAAACCTTTCATTAACCAAATAAATATACTGAACGGCCGATTTATTAGAGACACCCCTTCTAATAGGGTGTTAAGCCTCCTTTAGCGGCGAGAACTGCCTGAATACGTGCTGGCATAGATTCAAGAAGGTGTTGAACCCGTTGCAGGGGAAAAGCAGCCCAGGCTGACATCACGTCCAGCGTCCCGTAATTGATGCGGTGTGGGAAGGTATCGGATGGTTCTCTCCACTTCATCCCATAAATGCTCGATCGGGTTGAGATCGGGCGACCTAGCTGGCCACTGAAGCAGGTGGAAGTCCGCGTCATGTTCCTTGAACCAGTCCAAAACCATGAACGGATATCAGAGGACCCAGTGTGTCACAAGAGAAAACACCCTAGACCAGCACTCCTCCTCCACCCGCCTGTACGGTTGTCTGCTGACAGAATGGGTCCACGGCCTCATACTGTCTGCGCCACATGCGCAATCTGCTGTCCACATGATGAAGTAGGAACTGCGATTCGTCGGACCAGGCGACTTTCTTCCACTCATCCAGTGTCCAGTGGCGATGTCTGTGTGCCCATAGCAAGCGCGCGGTCCTATTTTGCGGTGACAGCGACGGCACCCGTACTGGCCGCCTGTTGTTAAACCCAACCGCATTCATCCACGGCCCTGTTTCGTCCGGAGTTGTGTTTGTTGAAGGTTGTTTTTTGCCATAACTGCCATTCACGTAATACCCTTGACAGTTTTGCACGGAAAACCCGAGAAGGTTCGCGGTTTGCGAAATGCTCAACTGCGCCCGTCGAGCTCCAACGATCATGCCTCGTTCAAAGTCGGTCAAATGGATTTACCCATATTCAGTCCACTTCTGCTGCTGACTGCAACTTGTGTTCCAATGCATCCCTTTTATACACCGCTTCGGCCTGTTCCATTGTATTACTGGGAGGCCGATACATTTTCCGTAAGGTGTCTCTAATAAATTCGGTCGTTCAGTGTATTATTTCAAAATAAACCTGTTTCCGTAAAGAAACCCATGGGCTTTTATTTACGGGCAACGTCAGATTTTTAAAAATGCAAAAAAAAAACAAAAAAAAACAAAACAAAAAACAGTGTCAAGTAGCCCCCTTTCTGCTTAATAATAATATTTTTAATTTCGTTAACCTACACCAAATAGTTTTCGTATTATACAGACTGTAACCGGATTAAACCAATCTTAGGAAAAAACTTCCTTCGGCGGGAGGAAGTAGGCTTAGCTCGACTTCGAGTTGATCATTGTTTTTAACCCATCAATATTAATTACAAAAGAACCCACCACCGTTATGACTGCGCCTGGGAAGAAATCCTAACCGTAGAAACATCCTAATCACTTGATTTTGACACGACAAACTGAAACATTCTTTAGGGTTATTCGCTACTTTAAAGGAATTAGTGGGGGATAATTCATTATATATCAAACAGGTTTTTATCTTTTTGAAGAAAACCAATTTTTTTAGACTAATCTAGTCAATTCATCTTTGGAATAACATAATTTTAACTAACACTTGTTATTTATTTTGCATCCATCCCTGTGATTTTTATCTCGTATATCATCTACATCTTTTTATCCAAAAGTTTATTTTGGGTGCAAATTGACCGTTGTAGTTGTTGTGACTGTAAACTTTAACTAACCAAAAAACTTCCAAGAACATTTTGTCTTATTTTGTCCTTAGGAAACATCCTCCAAATAGCACCCAACATTTAATGTACACATCTGTATAGAACATCGAAAAATATAAATAAAAGTGTTATAATATGTTTTACATTTTTCTTGTCTTTCTCTCTCTCTTTTTCTCTTTTTTTTTAGACTTCGCCTATTGGGTCTGTTTGATAAACGCACGCATTCATATAAGGCAGACTTGCCTGATAATACTTGTACCTAAATTAATTGCGCTAGAGGTGCTTATTTTTTCGTGAGAAAAGTGTACGAACCGTGATTAAATTAATAATAATTAGAGAAAAATAGTAAAGAAAATTCCACGGCCTGGACTCGAACCAGGGACCTCCGGGTATACGTCCCGATGCTCTAACCACTAAGCTACCGCAGACATGGAAGCTTTCGCTATCAAACATGCCCTGTGAGCGTAGGTTAAAGCTCGGCTCCTTGTTCGCAAGCCAGGACTATCTTTACTATTAAATGGTGAATATTATTATAATAATAATTAGAAAATGGTCTAGGAGAATTTTTTCCACGCCATTACCTCCGATATTAATTAATAATTAGAGAAAAATAGTAAAGAAAATTCCACGGCCTGGACTCAACCAGGGACTTTTTGATAGGGCATGTTTGATAGCGACACCTTCCATGTCCGCGGTAGCTTAGTGGTTAGAGCGCCGGGGCGTATACCCGGAGTTCCCTGGTTCGAGTCCAGGCCGTGGAATTTTCTTAAATATTTTTATCTATTTATTAATTAATATCGGAGGTAATGGCGTGGAAAAAAAACCTCCTAGACTATTTTCCAATTATTATTAAATTAACAGTCTGTATTTGGAACTCTGTGAACTGGCCACTGATGTTTTGTTGTAGTAATGGAATGTACTGATGAAATACTTGATGGTTGATGGACTAAAGTAACTCATTTATTTGGAGGCAGTTTTTTGAGATTTTTCTTTTATGTTAAATCTAATTCTTTTTGACGTAGAGTGTGTCTGAAATTTCGAAACTGGGACGCCACGCTTAATTCGTGAGTGTCACGATAAACGTTGATCACGAAAAACTTAATAGCATGAAAACTATTATTGATAGACACACAAACTATATTGCATTCGATAGAATATTGAACAAAGCATATTTTAAACAGTGATTGAATTTCTGTGGAATCACGAAAATGTGCGCATTGGTGGACATAAATAATAGTCTAGCGCCAGTTTCAACTGTGCGAGCACCACGTTTGAGGTGTTATTGGTTTCGTCTTTTTATGCTTAATATTTAATACTTGTCTCAAACATCGACGTTCAAAGTATGGAAATATCACAAAATGTCCAAATTTATGCATAATAACGCGAGAAGAATTGTATAGAAAACGCGAATAGGAAAACAGATCGAGGTAGAGAATCCAGGAATATCCGGATGTCCGATGCTGGGCGTGAAAGGGATCAGCGGAAGCACCTCAGAGTTGAGGCGTTGGTGAACCGTTGCCCGATACGAATGCATCAGGTACTTCTGACGCAAATAGTATTTCATTTATCGAGTGATAGAATTCAACCCATGAAGGCCGATAACGAGCCACAGCCATTAACATTAACAGCAGTGCACCTTATTCGTTTACCGTATATGCATGGAGCGATACATATGCGAGAATGCTTTGTAAGTAATTCATTTAAGGCTAGCTTGGCGAATTTATTTGTCAATTAATTTCTAAATATTGAAGAAAAAAAATGCTGGTGTTGTAGATGAGCACTTGCCATTGAAGATATGATGATGATATTTATCATATGTCGCAACTGCATTCGTTGTAATGAACATTTGATGTGTTAAATTAAATTCCTTAAATCTGTGTTATAAAAAGTATTTCTTATTCGCCTTGTGACCGCGAATCCAACAGGAATAATTCTAAAACTCTGCTAAGAGAACTAAGGGAATGTTCCATTGGTTTGCAAGTGCTTCAATACCTTACTGACTCATTTCCAATCCGCAAATACAATGCAATTGGGGTACAAAATGAGGGCAGGAATTGAACGAAGCCAGATGTACGTTTGGTCTATTGAATGTTAGCGTATTTCAGTTATAGGCCTATAGAGGTTATTGCATATGCTGTGAAAAGTCTTCGAACGCGCGTTTCTGAAGAGGTTTAATGGTTTCTATATGGCTAACAATCTTGTTCTTGAGGAGCAATTTGGTTTATGCCCAGGTTACTCCTTCCAATGTCAGCTTGGAGGCTTGTTGCTGATCTGAATGCTCCTCCCAATTGCTCTAAGTATGTTTGTGTTTTGTTTATAGATGTCCATAAAGCTTTTGATCAGGTTTGGCATAGTGGTTACTTGCTTTGGTTAGTTGCTTCCTGTCCAATAGGATATTTCATATCGAGGTTGGTTGCTTCAGGTCTAACCCTTGTGACGTTATTGCTGATATTCCTCAAGGCTCTGTTGTCGGTTCAACATTCTTTAACTTCTTCATTCATGACTTCCCAATTTTCACCAAGTGCAAGCTCTACTTGTTTGTGACGACGCGTCCATTATGACTTTCGCCAACAATCCGGCCCATGTCATATCTCGTTTACTGTATATCAGTGTGAAAAATGGTTTGCTAAATGAGGCAAACCAAAAACTTGGATACATGAAAGTTTATTGCCAAAAAGTGTGGAATACCCCGAAACCCCTCTTCCTCTGCGCTCTTGCTGATGAGGGTAAAAAAATACAAATACTTGAATTTTTTTATCTTGAATGGGTAAAAATATACAAATACCTCGGAATGGTAATTGACTCCAAACTGAATTGGAGCGACCAGGTCTCCTGTACAATTAATAAGGCTAAGAAAGGCAAGTTTATTCTAGTTGCTATATAAATAGCTTTTGCTATATAAATAGCTATCGAAACATTTTGCTTTATGATATGCCTGTCTGGGTGGTTGGGCTAGGTGGAAGAACCAATATGTAAGTCTAGGTGAAGAATCTCGAGCTCTTCCAAAACGTTACTCTGAGAACTTGCCCAACTTGACAGGAGAGTTGCAAATAATTATTCCATTGCTAAAGATCTCGGTGTTATCTCCCTTGGTAACTACATCAGGTTCTTGAAGAAATTGATTTCGAAGACAAAGAACCATGTTAGCCCATGATTGCTGATGATCAAGAACACTCGCTCACTGTTAGAAGTTCCTTCAGGTACATCCTGGACGTCAACTTCGACGACATTCAAAACACCATCTTTCCAGATTACTGGATCTCCTAGCTCCTCTCTGTCTCTTGCCAGTCTATAATCTGCTTTACCTTTTTTTATCTGGTTTTATCTGGCTTCTTTCCTACTTCAGTGTACTTCCTTTGGATACTTCTTGAGGGTGTGCGGCAGTGGAAGCATTGCTTCTAAGTCTCTCGTTTTTGTTTTTTTTTTCAATTGTCGATTAACTAAATTGGAGTAGCATTGATGTGCTTGGTCATTATCAGGCGATGAATATCAAGGATGTCTTGATAACGGTCAGTTCGAAATACGTCATAATCTATCAACAATCAATGAAAGTGATGTTCAATTTATTACTACAGACTTCCAATTAATTTAACTTGCCAGTAGAGAGAAAGATAAAATTACAGCTTTTAGGTACTGAAACTTCATCCTTAATGTATGAAGCTGTAGAGGTGAAATTATTTTTTCTCCGGCATTATAGTCTTGGTCTTGCTTTCCCTTCCTAAACGCATCTTATTTTTTCCCCTTAAAAATTGGATTTCTTCTCGTTCCTTCCTCTCTTTTTTCCCTTCCTTTTATCCATTTTCTTTTCTTATCTTTCTCCCTGACTTGGTTCAACTTTTCGGTTCCATCAACGGCGAGGCCTTTTCACTCTCTTTTTCACTCTATCAAAACAGCTGACACCATTTCACGCACGAGACAGCTGTCACGGGGACGGCCACCGAAAAAGAGATCGGTTTCATCAGCAAGAGTGATTGGTTTGATGCCTGGGCTCCTAAACGACGACAGATGACGCTTGACACCACTCTCTCCACCACACATACACCACACACACAGCAAAGGCTAAAAGGAAGAAGAAGAAAGCAAAGGGAAATTCTTCTTTTTCTTAATGATCGATTCTTTGCACTTTTCCTCTCTTTGTTTTTTTATATATTTATCTCTTTCTATCTATCCATCTTTCTTTTCTTTTTGCTTTCTTCTGCTTTCTCTCGTTATTCCTTAACGCCCTCGATAAATCTGTCGTCTCTTTCTATCTGTCTACAAGCTAGTTCATTGTCTGTACATTGAGCATCAATAGGATCGTTTTCGATTAGCTGGCTAGTTTCGATTTCCGAGTATTACGACTAGTTTATTCGTATCCACCAGGAATTAAAGGCATTAAGTCAGATAGCGAGTCGTGATGGCTCTTTGGAACAATTAGGAAAAACTATAAATGCAGTCCAATGTTATCGCGGCTTCTTGGTGGAGGAGGTTTTCATCGGGTTTTTTGGAGGGCTTTATATACCTTATTTTTCACCCTACTGGGAAAAAAGTAGCAGGTAGCTGCGATAACTTTTAACAATAAAATAGTACGAAGCGATCTACAAACGCCCCAAACTCAATAATTCGATTTCTCAGCTTTATATTTGCAAAAGCCAAGGCCCGGTCTACAAGATAATCAGAAAAGTTCTTACCGTTTGTGACGTAGCATGGGAAGAAGTAATCACTGATATGTAAATATGTGCTTCACGTAACGGAAAAGTAATCGAGGCGAGAGTGGTGACATATAACTTGAGCAATACGGGCGCGTTTCACGCAGTGGAGAAGAAGTGTCCAGCCTTTGGACATTGTGAATGAACACACTGCCAGGCATTGGTTCCAGAAGTCATGTCGGACGCTCTGTCCCTTTGTGATCGAGTTTGTATAAAAGTCACCAAGAGGTACACTACAAGCTGCCACCAATGGGCCAAACCATCGCTACAGATGTGTACTCGCAGCAGTTGCAACATGTGCAACAGGTACTGCAGCAGAAGCAATGCCGGGCTGCATGTGGCGCGATAGCCAAGATTATCGTAGATATCATATAGCGACTTAGCTGGAAGACACTGTCACTACCCTACTCATCGGAACTTGCGCCAACAGGGTGATCACCTCTTCCATTTCCTGGATGAACACCTACGTGAGAAGTGTTTCACAAATGAAGCGGGCTTGCAATAGGCACTCACGGAATTCTTTACGTCCAAGAACCCTGATGTTTACCACAAAGACATTGAGCAGCTGGAGACACTTTTGGCAAAAGGTGCTGGATGGGGATTACTTTGAGGACTAAACGATAAGTGACATTATCTGAAATTCACATCTACTTTGGCTTTAAATAGGGTAATTAATACATTTCCTGTTTAAGTTTACCTTTATAAAAGATATTAAGCATCAGTGTTCTTTGAATAAATTCAAGTAGCATGCCACGATTTTAAGACCATCTTGCTCTATTAATCAAACGTTTTACATACCTGTACATTTCCACTGCAACCATGGTTCCACGATAATTGTTGAACCTCCAGTTTTTTTTATTACGGCCTCCACTCTCCGAGTTAGCACTTTCCACCAGATTTTGGTAGATTCCAGTAGCTCCGATTCATCCTACAGGTGTCCATTTCTTCAACTCCTGTCTCCTCAAACCATTCCTGCAGAAATCTTGCTTTGTGACAAAGAGCGTTGTCATGTTGATACTGGAATAGCCCAATCGGAAACTATTGCCACAACGTTGTCAGGGTAGAATTGTCCAAAAGGTGCAGATGTCTTTATTCATCTTGCTGGAACAAGTTGACCCAATCCAAAGCTGAAAAACATCGTGATTCCGCTTTCATACTGTGTAGATTACGTAGTCAAGTATGAAGCGTTTTCTGGGCATCCGCCAGACCCAAACTTGATCATTTGATTCAAGTTTTGTCACTCCATAATACACGTTTCCATGGTCTAGCTGACCACGGTGAGCTGCACACGATTCCAATCGTTGATTAACATTGGTTTTATTGATAGGGGACTTATAAGTAGCTTGGTCTTGGAATCTAGGATCCTCAGTTCCACTGGCTGTGTACGTTGTTTCTACTGAAGACTTCCGAGAACTAAGGGAATATTAGGTGAACGTCTGGTCTTCCATTGACTTACCAATGCTTCAAGAACATTGAATCTATGCCAAAACTCATATACGAGGGGGTGGTGAGAAGTTCCTGGCTTTGCCTTGAAATAGAAAAATGAGTTCAGGGGCATATGTAAGCCTAATATCTTTGTAGCTAACTGCGCAAATATCCGGTGTCTCTAATTTTTACAAGTTTTTTTCATTACAATGAGAAGCTAAGATGGCAGAGACACAAGCAATTTTCACGTCTTTGTATGTGTGGACCGTCATGAACTTTTTGTTCCTCCAGGGAAAGCCAGCAAAGGAATTCACACAGAGATGTCTCAAACACTGGGAGAGAAGTGTCCTTTTTACAGCACTGTCAAAACCTGGGTATCTCGTTTCAAGAATGGGTATTTTACCGTTGAAGATGAGCCCCGTAGTGGACTTCGATGCCATCCATGAGCTGATTCTTACGGATGGCATATACCCGCCAAAAAGGGTAGCCCAGATATCTCCCGAACATCTCTCGAGAGCATGTTGAGTTCATCATCAGCACGATTCTCGACATGCGCAAGCTTTCAGCGAAGTGAGTACCGAAATGTTTGAACAGTGATCAGATTGTGGCATCCAAAGCCGTTGTGGCTGCACAGGACGTTTTGGCGAGGTTGGTGACTGAAGATGAAACCTGGCTCCATATTTATTATCCAGAAACCAAGGAACAATCAAAGGAATGGCGTCGTAACGGGTCCCCACGGCCGAAGAAATTCCGCAGTCAGAAATCTGCCAAAAAACCTGGCATCTGTTTTCGGGGACAAAGACGGTATTCTGTTGGTTGACTACCTACCTCAGGCTCTATTATAACCGAACAGTATTATGCTAACTCTCTGTATCAGCTGAGAGAGGCAATCAAAACGAAACCCTGTGGGAAGTTGACCAAAAGGAATCCTCTTTTGCAGGACAAATGCACCTGCGTACACGTCCAACTTTGTGGCTGCAAAATTGTACACTATCTACACTATCCTCCCTACTCACCTGACCTAGCCCCGTCTGACTGTTATCTGTTATCAAACTTAAAGAAACACCTGAAGGGTCATGGTTTAGAGGACAGTTTTGACATCAAACATGCTGCTGAGAGCTGGTTTCAGCCCCAATCAAATTTTTTGAACAGACTTGAAAAACTGAAACAACGCTGTCACAAGTGCATCAGTCTCAGGGTAGAGTATGTTGAATAAATAAGTAATTTCATGCCTCTGGCTGTATTCTTTCTGGGCAAAGCCCGGAACTTCTCAGCACCCCCTCGTATGTTGTAATTTGGGTCATAGGCGGTCCAATAAGCTACTAAACACATGTTTCTAATTTATTGCCCAATGTGTGCGTGTAGAATTTTACGTTTGTCCGTGTAGCCCTCGGCTGCTTTCCGGTACATTAAGCTTCGACGTCAAAATGACGCGTGGTTTCGACAATAGCCGTTGTTATGACATTTTAAACAAATGAGTCCAGATTAATTCGATATCTTCGTCCACGTTTAACGTAGTGGAAGGGCAGGCTGTGATACATGATATTAGTCGAAGGGATCAAGAGTTGTATTTCAACAAGTTTGCTATGCAGTTGGCGATTGGCTGGAAAGGTTCATGATATAAAACCGGTTAGGAATAGTGTAAAACTTCCTTTTCATAAACAACGCTTTCATGGTGGCAATTACAATCTGTGAACTTTTCCATCTGCCAATTTTCCATTTTGCGCTCTCTTATTTTTTGCTTGGGTCAGCATAAGGTTTTAATCTACGTTTGTAGAGGACAATCGAAGTGAGGATGAAAGTGGGCGATAATATATAACAATAATCGTATGATAATAGTAATAGTAATGATGATGATGAGTGGTGAGAGTCGATGGAATTGTGCTCGCATCTGTTGTCGGTCTCTTTTGGCACAGTCCGCCGAGAAAGCGGCTCCCCAATTGTAATCGCTCCGTTGTGACAAATGACCCATTGAACTCCTTATCAGATTTACGGGAATTAAACGAGACCGAGTCGTGATAAATACGTGCTGGACCAAAGTGAACACGCTGCTGGAAAGGTGAGAGGTCGCCGCTTTGACAGCTGCATCCGACGAGATAAAGCCTTTTGCCTCCGCTCTCTTGCACCCGCTGCTTAATGCACCGACAAGACGGAAGAGTAATTGAATTTTCAAAGAGCGAAAAAGCAGGGACGGTGCTTGAGAAGGAATAGTTTTGAGTCTCATTTTGAGGGTGTTTTGAATGATTTCTGTTCAAGTTGTTGAAGAGCTTTGATGAGACTATAAGATAAGAGCCGTTCTTAAGTTGTGCTTCATTGACGCTAATGACGATTCCATGAGTTCTCGTAAAATTGAGTGTACAAAATTGAAAGGTGGAAAGTTGGAATTGAATATTCCTTTAAGAGTACTAAATAGATCTTTTATTGGCATTATTCTACACTATGTGGAAAAAAAGTGTTTGGACACCCCCGCTTCATGAGCATATGAGCTAACCCATGACAGTCACGAGGTTTGTGAGAGTTTAAAAAACGTGGTCTGTGAGAAACTAATTCTCAGGTAAAAAGGCTACCCGGAGAAACTCTCCTGATTTTGAATAGAGCATGACAATAGGATACTCTGTAGCAGGTAGGAGTATACGATGCATTGCAGACATTAACCCACAGATCCCAAAATCAATTGTATCCTTTATTATCAAATGTGCAAGAAAAAGAAGGGACATCGCAGGAATGAACACCGCTCCGGAAGACTAACGAAACTGCAAGACAGGGATAGACGAGTTCTATAGAGGGAGCTGCGAAAAAAATAGGACCTGTGCTACGCATGACGCGACGAACGAATTCCAGTTGGCTAGGCCACCAATATGCAGGTTTCAATTAAAAGTTTTCGTAAAGATGCTCATAGTAAGGTCGAGCAGACACCCAGAAAACAGGGGAGAATTCAGCTCAGCGCCTACTACGATGGTATCAGGAGCACAATAATTGAACACAGGAGCACAAAAACTATTGAACTTGAAAAACAGATTTAGCTCATGCAGATGCCGGGCAATGGTTGAAAAGTGAACCTTGAACTGTTCTGCGAGTTCCCTCGTTGTTACATTGTGATCTTCATCAATTGCTTGGCGTAGATCACCATCTGAAATCATGAAATCATGAGGTGCATCTTGAAGAGTGCTATCTCCGCGTCTGAACCGGCGATACCATTCTTCTATTGTACGTAAGCTAACAGTGCCATCACCTAAACGTTGGTGTTTCGTCAAATGTTTCGGTGACATTGCGCAGCACTGATCTTTCAAGAATACTCGTAGAAGATTATTGCTCGAATATGCTCGCGTGAAAGATCCATTTCACACCGTTGATGGCACTCACAAATGTATAGTCAGAAAGTTGATTCTTGGATGTAATATAGCAAAGATATTCAGGAATCGAATGCAATAATTTGTTTGAAAAAATATGAACACCCCCCTCGGAAAATGAGCCTTTCTTGGGCACGGGTTCTAGAACCGGAAGAAACTTTGCAACAACCTGATATATTATCGTCTTGTCAAACACTATAAAAACCAAAGTATTCGGACATCTGTCTTGATGCACTTCTTCATTTTTAAAAGAAAAGTAGCAGCAGCTAATACATTTATCCCAGGGTCCCATTTGCGTAAAAAAAAAAAGCTGAAGCGTACAATAGAAAAAAAGCAAAAAAAAATGCGCTTTCTACAGAAGAAATTCCACAGAAAAGAGTTAAACACGGTTTAACTTTTCCGTGTACGCTTTGAGCCAATAATTTGTTGACGTCATAAAATGCACTTTTTCGGTGAATTTAAAATGGACGTCGACTGTGAGCCTCACGTAACTATAGAGCTTTTATTGAGGAGATCAATAAATACTCCAATATTTAATAAAAGTCGGCAATCGTTGAGCGCAAGTAAAAATTAAAAAAAAAATTTGACCATGCGTATCAATTGAGTATGAGCAAGAGCAAGTGAAGTAGGTTGCTTAAATTTGTCGTTATGTGGAGCTTTTTTTTTGTCTTCAAATGTTAAGATCTGCTTTTGCTAAACGCGAGAGAGAATGGGTGTACTAAAGCAGAAAATAATTTTTGCTGAAAGCGTAAATTCTTGAAATTCTGTTTTCAGTTTTCTGCTTAGTTTTTTTTCACGCAAGTGGGACCCTGTACTTCGTCAGTCAACTTGCTGAAAAGCCACGAGTTGTTCGACTCTTAGGGAGGAGTGCCGCATTAGTGGAAAGGCAGTTGGCGAAATAAGCGTATTGAATGAATATCTGCGTTCTGATGATGGGTAATGCTGAAAAATCGCAAAAGCATACATAAAGACATCACTGCTGTTTTTGCAATGGACTACAAACTTAATGCATGATTGCAAAGTTTGGAGGAGGCTTTATCATGCTATGGAACTCAATTTCATGATTTCGTTTGGTCCAACTTGCTTTAGTTATAGGAATCATAATTACTTTGATACTTTCGATAATTCTGCACTCCCAACATTGTCGCAACGGTATGAACTGAATTTGTGACGAGGGGGAATAAATGATAATAGCCTATCTTACTACTTCACATCTCCCTACATCATTTCCCATTAAAATTCTTTTCTACTATAAAATTACGTATGTATGTTATTTTATGACGGCGGAGAGAGCGTGGAACAATTAAAAATTAAATGTGTACAAGTAGTGGAGGGATAAATGAATGATCTCAGATAATAACAAAAACATCTTTGTTTTACAGAAAACAAAATTAAAATGAGAATTACAGAAGGGAAAAACAAAAGCAAAGCAAGCATAATAGTAAGATTTTAAAAGCTCAAATATCAACCTATAAGAAAATTTAGATGGCCAAACTAAGAGCTAAAATTATTGGATGATGAAGGAAAATCAACTCTACAATACTTACATACTTACTTACTTTTCAAACCCGCTTATCCGTTAGGGTCGCGGGGGCAGCAGCCCTGTGGAGGATCTTCAGCGATCGCGATCTTCCATCAGGCTCATGTCCTCCCTGGTAGTACCCAAGAGACTCGAATCCAGATTCTCCATGTAGTCTAGCCACCTGGTTCTAGGCCGACCCCTTGGTCTCTTACTCACCGGCTTGGAAAGTAACAACTGCCTAGGAAGACCATTTTGCGGTATCCGTATCATGTGGCCATACCAGCGCATCTGACATCTCTCAATGCGGAGAAGTAGCGGCTCTACATTTAAAGACTCCCTTATTGTGCTGCTGTGCACTATATCTAGTAGGGTAACACCTGCCACACCTCTCAGAAATCTCATTTCGGCCGCTTGTAACCGCGATCGCACTCTTTCGGTCATTACCCAAGATTCATGAACATAGGTGAGAATGGGGACAAAGATAGATTTGAAGACGGAGAGATTGGCTTACTACAATTTTCCCAGCTCGCGTTTCGTTACCACAGATCGCCACAGTTCACGTCTGACACAGCTGGCTGCACCGATCCGAGCATCCAATTTTTTTTCCTGCCGCCTATCACTCGTGAATGCAATCCCGAGATACTTGAACTTCTCCACTTGTCTCAATGAGGCTCCCGTAACATGGAGAACGCACTGAGCAGGCGGTCTTGAAAGGACCAGAACCTCAGTCTTAGCCACACTGATCTTCATCCCAGCTTCTTCACATTTGGCTACAATACTTACATTTATAATAAAACAAAAAAGATAATCTGTGCGTGATCATATAGGCTCAAATCGTCTTTAAGACAGTTCCGAGACCAACGGCACCGACATATGAGAATCTTAAACCAACTGTCAAAATAGCACTTCTGATTCTGTGCTGGAATTTATCTGACAATGCATATCAATCATAACATACAGTAGCCTAGGTCTGAGATACATGGCCATATTCTTTTGGTCCCAAAATCATGTACTTCCTTTCATTTTAAAATCATGAAAATTGTTTTTACCGGATATGTTAACCAAAGCTTTCATAAAATGTGATTGGTTGTCAGAAGTTACTGAGAAATACTAAGAAAAGATAACAAAGCAAGAATTTTAAAGACTCTAGGAGAGACGGCCATGCTTAAATTGGTGTCAGAAATAACAAACTAAGTTAACTATTAAAAGAATCCAACGCAGTTTACGTTAACTAGAAGAACTAGACAAAAATAACACATTAACGTGTTTAATTAGCATATTTAAAATGGAAATTTTTTTCTTACTCGATTGATTAATTTGATTGACTTATCTGAAGAAAGAAATGGCAATAAAGGAAAATCTTTACAATTTTGGACATTTTAAATTTGAAAGGAAAGATACATTAAAAAAATATTTGTCCTTTAAAATGAAGATGATGTAGGCCATCAGGGCCAACAGAGGCATGTTGTGAATAGCCATCTCTCCTAATCATCGAGGAGAGATGGCCACAGGGCAAAACGAAAACATTTGCAGCCACCGATAACAAAATCGACTCCGGAAGGGTGGAAGGATTTACCCTGATCATAGAAATAAGATACAGCTCGATTGCTGCTTATCACTATCTTTATGCGGAAGATCTTTCATGCGTATAAATTCCTCAGCACCTCTCAAAATAAAAAATGGGGAAATACTTAGGATTAGAGTGGGCCAGCATGAATCAGCGGTTTACACGTTAGCAGCCATGGCTAATGCTTTTAACCATGTGATCGGTAGCGTTCTCTAGAAATAAATTTTAAAATTAGAGTGATTGGCCATCTCTTCTCTATGGCCATCTCTCCTAAACTTATTCTACAGAGATTTCAGCATCTCAGTTCTACAATGTCTTTCACCTTGGCATGGATCCACCGATGATACACGAGCATAGTCCGATAACTGGGAGATAGGTGATTCCTGAGTCGCCGTTGGTCTTTACCTTACCTTCTTTACGTGGAGATGCTTCGACACCGGGTCCCGTAGGTCCCGACGACGCTTACCCGACATGGTCAACTGCTGCGCTGCGACGCGACCGTTCTTCCATGCTGGTTCTGGCTATCCTTCTCTTTTAACTCTGGGCGCTTCCACGCTCTATCTGCCGTTGTGATCGCTACTGTTCTTGGCGCCACGACGCTCATTAATGAAGTCATTAACAAAGGAGCTTCGACTCCAACCTCTAAGCGCTGTGTCCTCTCTGCTGCATTGTGCTCCAACTTCAATTTCCATAAAACTGAAGGAACAAGAACTAAGTTCGAGTAATCTAACCTAACTACTCCATGCTGCTTCTAAATAGACTGTGTTCAACCGAATCCACTCAAAAAATAATTCTTGAAGAATCTCCCTTCTTAAAACAACAAAAAGCAGGGAATCGTCCACGTGCGTCATGCCGCCGCTCTCGTAACGAACTTAAGCTAAACAATCCCGTCCCGATAAAGAAAACAAAAAAAAGATTCCCACACGGACGAAGCCGTCGGAAACCTGCTCAATGAAACGCGGAAGTAAACAGAGTATTGCTTCACACACTTTTGATTACAAAAAAAAAACAAAGGATAATTTTCCCCATGCTAAAATGTTTACAAGCTAAAATCGACCGCATCTTCAAAGAAAAAGGCCGCTCAGAAACAATCCCTTCTTTCCCATAATAAGAAAAATTTTGCTAAATAATTCTACTTTTCTAAAACATGTTAAATTCGATGCAAAATTATATTTATAAAATTTAATATGACATCTATAACATCACAAAACCATTACTTATTGACATGACAATGCCTCTTGTCACAAAGCAAAATGTATGAGGAATGGTTTGAAGGCATATGCGTCGAGGAAACGGACTGGCTTGCATAGATATGAATTCTTGAAGCTTTCTGCCAAATCTGGTGGTTAGGCTTCCTCTGAGAGTAAAGAGAGGTGGGTCAACTCCCATAGTAATTTTTGTAAAGTCATGGTTGCAATGCAAAAATACACGTGTCCGAAAACCTTTGGTTGCATGGTTTGGAGAATGTTTATTAGATTCTCTTTAGCATTTGGGGGTAGAATATGTTTATAGTCTAGTTTGTTTTTGTACAAATTTAAAGAAGGAATTCATTAATGCAAAAACGCTTTCAAAAGGGGCGAAAATAATTTTCTATTTATAAAAAACTTTAACAAAAAAATTTTATGTTTAGGGTCCCCCTTTAAATATGGGTTTTGTTTTAAAGCGCCTCTGGGTTAAAGAAAAAGCATCGCGTGAGGGAGTAAACAAGGTTGGCGAATTAATGTAGCGGTGTTGAATATGGCTATTTTGCTGGTGCGCATGGCGAGGCATTTAACATTGGGGGTGCGCGAGTGAATGGTACCGGGCAAATGGGAAAGCAAGCAAAGCGGCTCCTATCTCTTGATCGCAGCGAGATCTGTCTCGCTTTCATCCGTCATCCCCGGACACAGGGAGGCGTTAAAATCAACGAAGTGTTGGCGAGATTTACAACGCCGCCTCGCAGGCCTGCCGACACGAGATAAACGCACCGCCATCTTGTTCTCTCTACCCCCTTTTCAGTGACCTTGGTCATTATCGTTTTGGTTTCTCTCTTTCTCTCTCTCTCTTACTCCCACTATTGTCGTTTTAGCCAATTGATGCGTGCCAGGCCACTCACCATGCGACCCCTTTTCTCTTTGATTTATGATCGACGTACAAGGGCAGCGCAGTTTGGTGCTGATCTTATTCGGTAAATGGATGTTGAAGTGGTGCGTTTTGAATGGATTTGCAAGTTTATAACTTGTACATGGTCGTAAAGTTACCTGAAAATGGCTGGATGGTGTCTGATATTAATTTGATTCGTATAATGTCAGCAGTATTCGCATTTTATTTTCTGATAATGAGCAAACTGGCATACTCGACGTCACGCGCGGCTTTTTGTTTGCGGTGAAGCGTTCAGTCAGAGCAGCGGGGAAACAACTTTGAAAGCCCGCTTGACGAATCCAACCATATTGTTTTCTATACACGACCATAAAGTTTTAACCATAACACACTGTGAAAATCACGCGAATGGAATGAAAGTTGTTGGAAAATTATAATACACAAGGCAGTATGCGGATATCCGTAGGTTGTTTCGAGGAGTCTTGTTCTTAAATAAATAACTCAAGAATATTCTATGAGGATTTACGAGGGGAAATCTGTAAGTAAGTTACAAATGAACATAGAAATGAAACAAATTAGAGTATTGACTTGAGAACTAGTTTTATTTCTCCGTATAATCTCCATGTATTAATAAACAGAGTGATTCAAATTAAAATATCCATATTCAGAGCCCTGTAGCTGGGTGATTGGTAGGCCGATTGGCTTCAAAGTTGGAGGATAAGCTATTCAGGGCATGGGGAAAAGATATTGTTAAGAATAACATGTCGTTCCCCAACCGACTACCAAGGAGAAATATGACGCTGCTAACAACAATAGATACTCTCCTTTGCATCACGGTATAAAAGGATGTCTGAAGATTTGTTGGTGGCCATTGCGGAATGGTGATGACGTTGCCAACCGCTCAACGTTTTGAGGTAAAAGGAAGCATAGCTGTTCAGTCAGGAAGAGGGAGGAAACCCCGGAAGTGCAAGTTGCAGGAGTTTTTGCAACGGCAGTTGTTGAGCAATCAACGGAGATTGCAAGCGGAAAGAGCAGTCAGTGTTCATGGTATAGCAAGACAGTTGGACATAGAGTTCAAATCATTGCGTGCCTGTCCTTATAACATCACCGTCTCCATGGGTTCAAACCGGCGATGCTACCTCCGACAACCATTTGCTTTGATACTTTTGGCATGTATGGAGGTGGATGATCAGTGGCCTGACAACATCCTGTGGGATGACGAGCCCCCACTTTCACTTGTGCGGAACCGTAATCACGCAGAATTGCCGTAGAGGGACTCGAATTATCATCGGGATCATGGGTACTAAAGGTTAGATTTTGGGTAGGATTTACTGCAACGTCTCTCCGGAGTCCGTGCTTCTTTGAGAAAGTGATACCAACTTTATCAAGAACCTATACAGGGACTACAGCTCGATATTGGGACATCCTGTATGTTATAGCAGTTCGTCAGCCCACAGATTTAACAAAGACGATGCTTTAACATAACAGTTTTCATCTGATGTGTGCGCTTTTTGGTTTTGGAGTTATCACAAAAACGTTGGTTATGTGGAGGGAGGCAGAGTTGAAGTTCAAATGTAAGGTTGGCCCTGGTGTTCAAAAGTTATGAGCTGTTGGCCCTGGAGGACGGTGGCCACAATGAACACTTCCTCTGAATGTTTGAATGTAGCGTGCTTCACGGTGCACATCCTCTATCAGTGACGACTGTTAGGTATAATGAACCTTTCACTTTTGCCAATGGTGCTAAATCTGTTGCTGTTGCCAGTGCCACATTTCGCCCAGTTGGTCGGTTGAGGAACGACATATTGTTTTTACCTGTATCTCTTCCACATCCTCGGAATAACGTACCCTCCAACTTTAAAGCTATTCGGACTTTGCTCACCGATTTTAGGACAATTGCTTCCTGGACAACCGCCCCCCGGACTATTGCTCCCAACAAGTCCCCCCTGGACGATAGCTCCCTAAAACAGCTGCTTCCATGGACAAATGCATCCCACACCCTCGCGTTGCTTAAATAAAATTTTCCTTACTGCGAACTTATACTTCACTGAATTGCTTTTATAAATGCTAATTGAATTGTTGGGGGAGAACAGTTGTCCTAGGGACCCGCTATCCACGTGGGGGGGGGGGGGGGCAATTGCGCGGATACCCAACCCACTACAGGACTGTGTTTAGGGATACTTTACCTTGAATCATCCTATATATGAAATTTATGAACAAATTCTCCAGGAAATTCTCCGGCTTCACAGCAGCTGCAGCTGAAAATGCCGCCATCCGTAGAGAAGGTTTGCGACTTCGTGAATAGATAGGAAGACCGTGCTTTGTTTCATTATCAGCTAATGATCTGATTTCTAATCAAGGCCATCAATACGATTTTCATGGGCGATACAAATCTTCATCACCAGAGGAGGAACCTTTTATGGTGGCGGCCTCTTCATGGCGCTACTATAAAGTGGCAACATTGACATCGCGAATGATTATGGAATCCCATCCTGAGGCAATAAATTCGTTTTTTTAATCTAATTAAAACTTAACTGCCGCTCGCGATTTCATCTCAGGACGGGTTCCAATTCCCCGGTCGCTCATTTACAAACACTTATCGGAAATTTTTACGACCCATGTTTTTGTTTTTTTGTAGTCTCTTTTCCTTCTTCAGGGCTCCATTGACGTTTGGTAAATGTATTTTTAGTAGGGAATTAATGCGATACAAATTAGGGAACTGGTGCTGCTGCTGCTGCTGTTGTTGTTGTTGTTGTTCGGGGGACTGGTGCCAGCTTCAGAGGAGGAAGTTCCTTTTTGGAATAAACTGGAAGCGGAGATTGAAATTAATCGGCCACTCGCCTATTACACGTCCGAAAAGGGGCCGTTTTGAGCGGGTAGTTTATTTCGGTTTATTGTAATTAGATTTCTCGTAAAAATGAATAGATGAGGAGGAGGAGGAGGAGGCGGAGGCAAAGTGCTTCTGAGGCTGTTCACATTAATTTTATTGTTACCTTTTTCCGCGCCATCTTTAATCATAAAAGGAGATCAGAAATGACGGCGACGGAGAGGGAGGAGGGAATCGATTGCACAGACGTTATTTTACCCCCTTCTCGCAACACCCCCATCCCCGACCACCTCTTCTTCCACACTAGCGCCATCTGCTAATTACGAATCGCGTTCCTCGTAATTAAAGAAACGTGATCGACGCTGTTCCTCACACCGAAGTCCGTTCGTGTTTGACGTCAGAATGACACGAAATTTTGGAAATTGATATTTTTTTTGTGCTTTTAATTTTTTCTATGAGTAAATGATAGAAAGCTTATGGGAATTGAAGACAGATTTAATTTTTCTACGCCTATAAAGCTGAGTGAAGAGTGTTGAAATTTTGGTTACAGGGAGAAAATAAGATAATAATTTTCATATTTTTTGCAAGTCTCGAATTGACGTGCAATATTTAATGAATTTGAGGTTCTTTAACGGACTGGTTTAAATAGACCAAAGTATTCGCGGCTCCCTACAATATACCTCACTTTTTCTATTCACCGCCTTTTCTAAAGCGTCTTTTATTGCTAAAAGCAATGCTAGAAATCGTCACCTGCAACGTCTCTCCACAGCTTGCCGTTCTCTTCACAGCTTCTGAGCGACTGAATAGTAGGCAGGAGCATTGTCCCGAAAGGTTGGTAAATGACCCATATGTTTTCTCGTATTGTCCCGAAGGTGATCCAGATGTTTTCCAACATTTTCCCGTAGATGATCCAAATGTTGTTTTACACGAAGAGCAGGGAAATAGTAGGGTATTAGCCCTAATCAAGACCGTTTGGGAGGAGTGTGGGGGAGTAACGCAACAAATGGCAATAGTGAACGCCCGAAGTGTGCAAAATGGAAGAGTCCAAGCAAAAATAACGAACGATACAACTCGACCGGTACCATCAGGCGGGCGAGGTATTGTAACAAGTGTTGTCGCAGATTGATCTGGATACCTGTCGATCCAGCAAGCAAAAGAAGCATACCGCATTCAACCGCCGAAGAAGTCCAGCAAAGGCATCTGACAGTCTTCTCCTACACCGAGGTCCAGTTCTGAACGAATCAGTTGGTCACCCACGGCCACACCATTAATTCCGACCGTTACACTACTACAATTCTGCGACGGCGGATCAAGAACAAGCGCACAACTACACGTTGCGAAGAAAATCATGGATACCCTGGCAGGCTTCTAGTGGCAAATCTTTTCCCCTTTGGAAGATTTTCAACTTTTTAGCCCAAAAGGCTCAAAGGGGCGGCGCAAGAATGGCTTCGCTCCCAGCCGACGGACTTTTACGCAACTGTTATCCGGTTATTGGTAGAAGTATGTCGGCAGTAGCACGGACTGCTGACAGGCATGTCCTTTCCTGTGACAATTTCTCACCGATCGCTATGATATAATGGCCCCCTCGTACAAAAATTGCCCTTCTTTCTCACTTGTTCTCGGCAATGGCTTTTAAACACGTTTATGTTATGATGTTGATTATTACAGTTTGATCTTCAGGGATCGACCATCTCGGACCTAACTGTCAATTCTACTGATTATTTTTCAAAGAACTTTTTTTCAGTTTCTTTGACTTTATACCAGCGTGTATTCCCCCTCTGTTTAAATACACTATTTTTGGTCCTGCTCATCGGATCCCACGGAGTGCATTTTTTATAGAGCCAAACATATGGAAGTCCGACGATGCTAATTTGAGACAACACGGTGAACTTAAGTTTTGCGAATCGCTTGACGACTTCGTAGCCATGTGTGGGCCCTTGCGTTTTCGTGCTGTGGTAGCATGTCGCACAGGTTCTTCTCAGGTCGAGCACGTCGCAAATGCTTCTTCGGTCGTTGCAGCGTAGCGACGTAGGCATCTGAGTTAATGATGGCTCCTTTAGCCATCACATCTAACAAAATGACACCCTGCCCGCAAACAACGATCTTGCCTGCAAACAAACCAATTTGACCTGTCAATTGGTTCAGCCCACGTTTGATCGGCGATGACGGACGATACTTCACCTAATAATTACATCCCTGGTATTGAAAATCAATTTAGTTCTGACTTTGGATTTGCTCTTTCTGGCATTTTGATTCTCCGAGATAGATTCTTCCCGTTCATGGGCTGCTCTTTGCTTCTAGGTCGTTTTGAAACTCAAGTTTCGTAACGCGTGACAATATTTTCCAACAAGCCTCTTTGGGCTTTAATCTGTTCTTGTATGTCAGAATAAACTTCTTTCTGTTGTTAGGTTTTTGGGCACCATTTATAGAAATCTACAAAAGAGTCGTAAGACAGTACAGTAAACATGCGTTTGATAGATTCTTGCCTCTGGAGTAAAATGATGGTACGGCGTTTTTGGGTTACAATAGCCTGAAACTTAAGTTTCAGCTCATCTTCCTTCCAGAACAAGGACATTTTGAAGAGGATAATGCTCCATGCCATAAGGATCATTTGGCATAACAAAAGATCGGTCTTTTTCACGGCCATTATTAGATCTGATTATTATTATGCCTGTTTGTTGAAAGAATGAAATTGCTCTCAGTAGCTAACTACTGTTAGGTCTATCTGTAGCTAGAATCATCCTGCCGGAGTCCTACGAAAAAAAAGGGAACATCAACTGTAAAAATGTTTCTTTCGAAAACTTCGCTTTATTTTAACTCATTAGAATGCAGGAAACTAATTAGACATGCATTTGAGAGTGCGCGGAAAATAAAAACTCACGGCACGTGCTATGACGAGCTCGCAACTCGTTTCCTCTTCCTCCCGGTGACAATTGCCACCGAAGAAGCCATTATAATTGTCAATTAATGTAACAGCTGCTTTGGCGCCCCGCAATGGAGGCTCCCCCCGTATCTCATTTTGCTCGACGGCCAAATGGCTTGCCTTGTTCTTTTTCTCTTTTTTTTTTCGCTTTATCATCATCGATTGCGGGATGGGTGCCACGAATTTTGACAAGTTTATTATAAATGACGTCATTAGACGCATTTTCTTATTTCCTTTTTCTGACTGAGAACGGCTACTTTGCATGAAAGAAAGCGGCACCCGACTAATAAGCGTTTGCTTTCTTTGGTTTAATGAGATCACGTGATTAGATTTTTTGTTTTTGCTTCTTGCTGTCTTCTTGGTTTGATAGCAGATTCTCAGAGACATGTGTAATTGGAGAAATTAATTTGGAGTTGTGAGAAGGTTGCCAATTACTAAATTGCAGTGGTCAATGGCCCCATCAACTTGGACTGAAACCGCAAGGGCGATTTTGGTGCCAAAAGAGATGATAATAGAGGCACTGGATGATACACGCACGTCATTCGATAGAGGATAAAAATGATGTTGTTTTTTTTTCAGAAGTAGCCTTTGAAGATATGAGATTTACAAAACTATAGGTGCTTAGTGGTACGTAATCATTCAGTGCCGCTATATCTCTTTTGGGTGCTAATAAGAATAGAAACATACAGGCCGATTCAAATTAAAGTATCCCTATTTAGAGCCCTGTAGCGTCTCGTACCCTGTGACGAGGGTTTGCAGAAACGATTGATCCCGATCACCGTTCTAGGACAATTAACCCCTGGACAATTGTCACCTCGGATAATTGCTCTGCCAGGTGCTCTAATTTAGTAAGATATTTTGAAAACTTAATTTGCGTTTTTATTGTTCGTATTTGCCGACCACTGTTCTCGTTTGCCCAACTCAAAATTGTTTTTAACTGAAATCGACTTAAAAGCTCGAGAAGATAAGTTGAATTAAAAAAAAAATCCACTATACGTATGTGATCAATATTGTGCAGCTAATTCCTCCGAAACGGCAAACAGCAGAGACAAATGAAATGAATACACACTTAGAGGGTTATTAAACTGTGCCTTGACGTATTATTATGATGATTGATTAGTCCTTTTTTATTAGATATATTATTTTTAGATAAAGAACCGATGTAGTAATCATACCATCGAACCAAAGTCAACAAATTCGACGTGTACTGAGTCCTCTCGTTGAGTTATGAATTGTTTGGGTCTGAATCCGTTTTTGAGTTATAAAGTTTTTTTCTGATTAACTCACCCCCCCCCCATTTTTCATCTTTTTTCTTTTTCATGACATAGTTCAATTTATTTTGTTTTTTAATTTTAATTTTATTTTGCTTTACAGTTTAAACCTTGGTACGAAATCTAAATTTTTACAGATATGGTAATAGAGAGATAATTGAACTGTTGGGAAGCAATTGTCCTAGGGGTTAAGTTGTCCAGGGGTCAATTGTTTCTAGGGGGGCAGTTATCCACATCTCAGTGCGCAACGCTACGTTGGTATTTTCAAATCTCCTTGTGGATTAGAGGTTCCCTCCATTTTTGGATATTCACTATGTTAATCAACTGTACGGTTTAAAAAAAAGGAAAATGCCTGGCCAAATTTTAACGTTCCTCATAGGATTACCTAATTTAGGTTCAGCGCAGATACAATGAAATAATTTTTATATCAGTGAGAGAAATAAATCTAATATTTGATTGAAACTATATTGTTAGCGAGCTGAAGAAAGATGAACGCACGAGACATGGGCTTCCTTTGCTGCGTTTGAAACCGCGACTCTTGAGAGCCTCTTCAGTCCTCTGGCATTTTTTAATACTATCAAGGGGTCCCAAAAATAACGAGAAATATTTTTTGGCGATCTTGCTAATTTCGATGTCACCCGCCAGGTGCCTCGATATTAACATGCCTCGATAAAACGTGTTAACGTAAATTTTGTTTCCTATCAGGGAAATCAGCAACGGAAACTGTCGCAATTTTCTGGGAGAAGGAATCTTTGAGCCAGGCAAGGATTTTCTCCTTTTAAAAATGGTCGAATGGCAATTGAAGATAAACATCCTTCGACTTCCAGAACGGACGAAAATATTAAAAAAAAAATCCGTGATGCGATTATGTCAGATCGTCGTACAACAATCGATGCATTAGAGCAACAGACTTCAATAACCTAAGTGCTGGGGCTCAGACCAACGAATTTTGTCTAAAAATTTGAAGATGAAACCAAGTGTCGCAGCGAAACTTGTTCGGCGTATGCTTTCCGACGACCAGAGAGCCAACCGTCTGAGTGTGTGCCACGCTCTGAGAGAACAGTCAGAAAGGGACACAGATTTTCTGTTTAAAGTTATCACGGGCGACGCATCTGATTTTATGGTTACGATTCAGAAAGCAAATAATAATGTAGCCAGTGGAAGTTCATCCTGCTTCATCACAAGACCGAAAACAGATGATGAGATCCAACGTGAAGATAACGTTGATTTGTTTTATCGATATCAAGGAGATCGATTACCACGAATTTGTGGTGAGCCAACATTTGCGATTCCGTAAGCCAGTGCTAAGAAGACGGCCTGCATTGTGGCGATCACGGATTAGCTCATCCACCACGACAACGCCCCTGCCCACACGGCGTTGAGTGTCAGGCAATTTTTAACTAAAATGAAGTTAACAACCAAGAGCAGAAAGACAATGGTTTCTAACCCACCCTACTCACCGGACCCCCATTGACTTGTTTTTGTTTCCAAGAAAGAAAATACCCCTGAGTTGCAGGCGTTTTCAGAACGTAGAAGAAAAGCTTAAACAAAAACGCTGGAGACACTAAATGATTTAACCAACGGGACAAGTGCATTATGTCTGACGGGCACCATTGAAGGCGATTAAAAATTTTGAAAATGTTCACTCAAATACACGACTTTAAAAATATATTTCTTGTTATTATTGGATACCTCCTCATATGAAGTTATTATAATTTTACTTGTATTAAGAGATTGAAAGAATTTTGCAGTTTTTTGAAGCTCTCTTAACATGAGGCTGTTGATTGATGTAGGCGAAATAAGCTCAACAGGTGACGCAAGGAAAGTCACGCCTTGAAACAATGGACGCTGGAAAAAAATAGACGCTGTCTTCGAATCCGGCTTTGCTCTAGACGGGGTTGAGGGTTTAAAAGAAAATGTCTCCCCGGAGGGCGAGGGAAATTTCTTTTTCTCATATCCGGTTTTCCTGTCGGTTGACACAGTTCGAAGCATTTTTGCCGCCATTCCGCTTGAAAACGAACCCTTTCAAGGGGAACGGAAACGGGAGGTGGGACTGCGTAACAGGAGTGCTCTCTTTATTTACAAACTCCCTTTTTTATCTTTTTTTTTCACTAACCCCCTCCAAGGAGTTTGAAACCTCATCCGGTCGACGACGGAAGCGCTCTCCGGGGACGAAACCACCCGACTTTGAAAGCTTCCTTCCGGCCGACTGATTACGAGAGAGAGAGAGGCCTGGAAACGCGTCATTTAATTAAACGCGGTCCGTGACGAGTGTCAACGCAATTTACATTCTCATTAAAAGCATCGGGTGAAAGATTTTGGAGGATATAGTCGACGGCTAGCTGCTCTTGAAATAAAAATTTCAGGACAAAAATTTTTTTCAGGGATCATTATTGTCGTCGTCTTCCCTGTTGTTGTTATCATCTTTGGTTAATTAAGTAAATCTAATCGGACGGTGTTGTCTAGTTCAGGAAGCGCCGAGAACGAATGTTTAAGCACAAAACTCTTGGTAAAGTCCTTGTCGACTTCCAGAAGGTTTAGGTTAATTAAGTGGATGATATGTTATGCTGAAGCAAAAGTAGCAGAAAATTTTGAAGTTGCTCGCGTCCCTTAATGGAAAGATTCGCTTTTAACAACAGATCTTCGAAATTAAAATAAATTGTGCAAATATTCGATGGGTCTCAAAAGCAGCTGCATACACTGACTATTATTCTATTGGATCCCCTTTATTCCGAGGAATAGTATATCTGCGATTGACATAGAATCAATAAGGTGTTGAAACACTTGTAAATCAAATTTCCTTAGTTCTCTTAGCATATTTCTTGGATGTTACTGCATCTTCGTGCATATTAAACTACTGCTGAACCAATCGTGCACGATGAATATTGTTGTCCACGAAGAAGCTGTCCTATGAGACAAAAATGCAGGATTGCAAATGGTTTTGATCGGCAATAGTATTCAGATAGTCTGTGGAATGCACCCGATTTTCCAGAGGATCAGTTCTGTATTAGCATAAGATGTTCCATACCATGATACAAACACCAAAACCTTTAGTTGTCTCGATAACTATATTCTGGGTCCATTACTTCATGATGATCCAAACAAACACTAAAGTCCGTGGAAATTACCCGACTTTCTATGAATTCAGGGAACCAGTTCCATACCAACAGAGGAAGCTCCATATCATGATACCACCATCAGAACCTTAAGTTCTCTTGATAATGTTTGCTAGATCCGTTGTTTCATGGGTCTCCCACAAAACTTTCTACTTACCGTCGTTACAAAACAACGCGTCAGACCACATTACTTTCCTCTAGTCTTCACGTGTCCAGTCACGACTATCCAGATACCACTCTAGGTGAAATTTTCTGCTCTTGCCGATTTGGATCTGCTTCAATTCCCAGCGTATGGTTCTGTCATGTATGAGTCGGGAACACTATTTGGTAAACATCATTTGTCGTTTTTTGCAGAATCTTCTGTTTTTCCAAAAAAGGTCTCAGTCGTGATTCATAATTGTTTTTGATCCACAGTTATAAGGAATGTCGATGGATGCATTTAACGGCTGAATATTTTGAAAGATATAGCCATTTTAGCCTTTCGGTAATCAAATGAGCTGCTCCGTTGTTTTAATCGTGGCTCCAGCTGGACGAGTAGTCCCTTTACGAAGTCTTTTAGCTTCTTCTCCATGCTATTACGGAATAAACTATTACGGAATAACGTAACCACGTACCGAAAAGCTAAAATCGTCGCCGTCCCATAAACCATTAAGATTGGCGTAATTTTTAATGCATTCCGACTTATAAAAGTGACCCGCAGATGGATTTAAAGAAGCTATTTGATGTAATATATGCCATAGCATTGAACCAATTTCGACCGTCTTCGAACTTATTAAGTTCTCGTTATATTCATTTATGATACATCGTTACGAGTTGTTTGATGTATTTTGAGGGTTTTTTTAATTTTACTGTCAAAGCACTTGATGGATTCAATTCCTTGCTGGCTTGGTGCCAGAGAGCGCGGGGGCGTGGGGTTTTCAGTTCTCGAATTCACGACCCTATTCGAAATCATCATTGTTTCTCAGTCTAATGTCTGAAATAAAATGGTGAAACCAAAATGCTGGTTACAAATCATTATGAACAACAACAGGGGGCCATATTAAAGGAAAGCACTGGGTTTGACAAACATTTATTACAAGACATATCTTATTACTAAAAATTTCTAGAAGAGTATCAAAATGGTACTATTAGAGCAGGTGACATTATATCTAATTCTACCATCTTTGAATTCCTTCATGCGATGATCCACATTTATCGATTGGCGAAAATAAATTTTGAAAATGTTACATACGCTTCAAAAATTACCGAGTTACAGATGGACAGATTGACAGACAAAAATTCTCATAAGAGACACATTGTCACAACATTGCCGTTCACTGTCCGCGATAGCTCGTTTACTTGAAGTAGCGAAAGTCCTTGAGCACCGGTTCGAGTCCTGGTTGCGGAATTTTTCCTTCCTCTTTTCTACATTGTAATTAAGAGATTAAAAGGTTTTTCGTATGTAATTAGCGAAAGGCTCCCCACTAGGGACGAAGTTGACAGGTGTGGGAGAGGAAATTAATTAAAGGTGAAAAGGTGACATGTCCGATTTAAGGTTCTGCGGGATTGTTTCCTCTACGAAAGAAATTAGTATTTTTTAAAATTCTAAAAGAGCTGCTGTTTTTAATTTCGATTCATTGTGTGGAATTTTTTAAAAGAATATTTTTAAAAAGACCTCTCAATCTAATTAGGTTTTTTTTTTAAAGGTAGAAGTGGTCTTCAGAAATCATTTTTAATTTTTTATTATCATGATGAGATTCGGAAAAATTTTTTTTTTATTAAACGAAGTAATTTGATTTATTTTTTAATTTATTTCTCTTTAATCTTTGTCTTTTTATATTAAAGGAGAAATAAGTATTTTCTTCAGCTCAGTGCTTCTTTTGCTCCTGTACAAAAGGTCCAAAAGAGATTTGTACCATAACAGTATTTAATAATTTTTGAATGTACTAACTTCATCAGGTATCGTTTCCAGCATGCTATCTAATCATGGATGATACCTTATTGTTATTGCGTTAAACAGTTATTAAATACAGGGTGAATCGAAAAGACGCGCACATGACAGTAAGCAATTAAATTTTGCTGATTTAACGCCTGGTTAAATGCACAAATTCAAGATATAGAGCATTTACTAGTAATATTTATAACCTTCCATCTTACAGGACTGGTCCTAAAAAGAACTGACGATTTTTAAAAGGAAAAGCAGGCAAAGAGTGAGAGTTATTAAAGTTATTCCTGCAGTACGAGATTAATGTCTGAGGTGAGGAATTTGATTTGGTACAACTTTCTTTGTTTTGCGTACAACGATACCCGCTAATACTATCGGTTCGTGTAAAATTTCTTGTGCAACTGTTTTACTTTATTCGGCTGACAATATTATGGTACCAATCTTTTATGGACACCCTGTATTATGTATTCCTAAAATTAATTGATTAATTTATTTTCCTAAAATTAATTTATTAATTTTTTATTATTTTATTTTTAGAATGAATGAATTGTAGTAATGAAAGGATTCCGAACATGTCGTCCTAGACTTCTAGGTAGGCTGCTCTATTTTTCTTTTTATCAATAAAAGGGACACCTATACTTTTATTCTGGAACCATGATATCAGAAAAATTACTGTGGTGTTGAACCATCTCCCTTTGCTTTTATTACGTCCTCTCCTTTACATCCTCCACGGGTTGATTGAATAAGGGGTAAATTTGTTTAGGTAAATTTGATCGAGTATTTAAGTTGATTGAAGAAAAGGGTGGCTTCATTAAGTATTAGCAGCATTAATTCAGTGTGGTATGCTAAGTTTGGACGGGTGTATTTATACTTTCTTGACAGCAAAATTCTGCATTATTCCTATTTTCTCTATTTATTTGAAAACTACTTGCCACAAATGTGTGATATTTTGCTTGTTTACTGTGCAGACATTCAAAATGTAATTTCTGTTCATAAAACTATTTTGTTCGAAATAAATGTTTCAAAACCCTGATTGCAGACGTTTATTTTTAATTTCTTGACACATTTTTGAGATGATAAAGTGTTCTGGAGAGCCCGCGCATGAGCATGCTTTTGTTATCCATGTGAAAGGCCCATTGATTTCGCGGTTGTCGAGATTATCGCAAATATATACATTGAATGAAAAACAGACTTTCCATGATGCTTTAATATAGTCCAGGAAAAGTTTTTCATTATTTTGCCATATATTTCCGCGGATGCACGGGTTTTACGAATGAAAAACCATCCGTTTTTCGTGTAATAATACATATTTAAATTTCTAAATTCAATAATAATACTACCTAGAAGCCAACAATAACAACCAATAATCCACTCTTACACTGAGCATTATTAAAATTAAAAAATGACGATCTACAAAGCGCAAGGACAATCATTCAAAGTAGCGGGAGTCAAGTAGCGTCTGTGCTTTTCATTTTCCGCGCGGCAATCGCGCGGATTTTATGAGTGAAAAACCGCATATTTAACATGCAAAGGCTATTTCCTGGGAATAACCCTGGAGAAATCGTGGATGAATTAAAACTGTACAGTTAATCAATGTTGGCAAAAATAGCCAAATTTAGTTATTGTAAAATTTACCTTAAACAACCTGTATATAAAGCCCACCGCAGACGGTGCATTTTTTTTCTTGCATGAATGCTTGTTCGCTGCTCTGCAGGCAGCTGTGTTGGCTGTGCTGCAGAAAAATGACGTCATTGATGGCCACGCTGCAGGCCACCTTGCTGGATTTTGGTGATTGCTCCGATGCTATTTTCCGTTCAGGTTTCTTGTTGGTTTGCTACTTCAGCCAGTCAGAAACCAGACTGTGTCACCTGAAACCAAAATGGCGCAAAAATACTGAGGTGGATGTGAATTCATCATTCATGAGACTCGCATTTACCTCCATGTCTTCCTTCATTCGTTTTTCTTAACTCTTCGATGTGCAAGAATGCAGCAATGATAGCAAGTCGTCCTCTTCACGTGAGCGCCAGCCTTCACCCTGCCTGCACAGTAGCATGCCCATGTGAAGCGCAGCCAGCATGACTCCCAGCAGCCGAGCCTGCAACCCAGCCTCCAGCCTGCATGCATGCAGGCGATCGAGCAAGAAAAAAAGCACCGTGTGCGGTGGGCTTTATTCTAGTACATAATAATGGAAACATTATCAGCCTATTTCCGGCTTTATCAAGGAATAACTTTTTATTATAATGTTTTATTTTTATAACGATTTTTATTATATATATTAAATATAACATTATTATACATTTATATTTATTTTTATTATATTATTTATTGATTTTATATTTATAGTGATATTTTTATTTTATTTTTTATTAATGATTATTAGGATGAATGAAAAAGTTCTAGTCTTATATTTTTAATAATTTTTATAATTTTTTTTTTATTCTCCGTCCTTTTGAGAATTGACCCAGTTTTCACTTTGATTGGCGTTCACTTATTCGTGTTTAAATTCATTAGGAGCGCCATTCTTAATTGAATCTATTCCACGTGCTTTAAAAATCGCACCCGACAGAACAGAAAAAAAGAAAGAGGAAGCGCTTTTGAAACTGGTTCCATGGACGTCGTCATCAAATCCTATTAAGTGTTGGCAAGTGAACTTTTGACCTGTTTAATGCTTCCCCCTTCGCTTTTATGCCGAGGAAAAAGAGAAAGGTTGCGGCACCTGTAACGCGGCCAACATTTGCCTTTTGGTGATTAGATTTTCTGTTGAGATACAAGTTGTGCGTTATACGTTGAACCGAAATTTGCATATGTATTGCAGGCTTCTGATGGAGTTCGGCCACATGGTTGCTCGATTTGCATTTGTCTGCTTCCTACGGAATGCACTCACTTCAATTAAGGGTAACCCAATTATAATAAAAGGAATTAAAAGTTTGAGGGCAACAGAAAGGGGTATTGAGGAAAGGAAATTTCTCGGAAGCTCTGTTTACTAGACTTCAGTCTTGCATAGTGAATGGTCAAAATTTTGTACACACTACACCATTTGTAGGCTTGAAATCAACAACACAGTTTCGAGTTGAAAGTAGAAGTGATGCAACATTCATTTGCTTCCAGACACTTAGGTAACAGGTGGAAAGCCTCAATTTCTTCAGCCCAGCGACTCATACTGAGTTATGTGGAGCTTACGGAGTTTCAAATTTTTGGATATCGCTTAGTTGCTGCCTCTATGGCTGAATTTGGTAATTTATTTGCGGCGTCACGAGATACAGTATTAAAGGTCTTGGCAGATATTGTTTCTAGGAAAACGTAGTCTGGTAAGCATAAAGAGACAAAAAGACATTAAGAAGAATTGCGGCAATCCAGAATAAGAAAACAAGTGCAAAAGTGAGGTAATTGCTTAGTCTCAATCTTTGGTAATTGCATCAGTTGAGCCAACAAAAACTGTGAGGTAAATGCTTAAGCAAAATACTCAAGGGCGAGCTGTAATTCCCAAGCGATTAGTGATTGCATTTGGCAGTTCGTGAAAAATTACCAAAAACTTGATTTTGAGTTATTGCCAAACAATAAATCCTGGATTGTAATATGATCCAGAGCTTCACAATTTCCCAACTACTGGATGCGTTTACATATAATGAGCAGAAATGTCTTGTGCCACATGGTTAAGGGGTAGTCAAGATTTGAGGAGCCAAATCTTAGTATTCTGCAGGCCTCGTCATCACTTTGAAAGGTATTCACTGCCAGCGACTATGTACAAATTTGGCTGACCATCTACAGATATTGCTTTCCGAAGATAGCGCCATTTACCAAAACGGTATAGTTCTGATTCACACATCGTGATTTAAAGAGCATGCAGACCAAGTCTCGCACCTTACCTGGGCACGTAGGAACTCAATTATGGAGGTTCAGGTTGATAAGCCATCCTTACATTTCTAGCTTTAACAGTTCCCTTGTTTATCAGCTTTAACAAGAGGAATCAAAAATTTGAGTGAAATTCATATTCACTAGATTTATACGACAATCAGATCACTTAGGAGTCTAGCATATGGATATCAAATCGGAACTAATAAGAGCTCGTGAGTGAGTGAACTGACATTCCGAATGAGAATTAGATACTGTTAACTAGAGTGGTTTTATCTCATTGAGTTGGACGGTGATCAAGCAGGTTTCTCTACTGCCGGGAGAGTGCTTCATATTTACTACACCGGCCTTATCGGTAATTTCCTCTTTCATCTTCAAAGTTCCTCTTATAGTCTTCATAAATAGTGGAAAATGGTTTCCGGTTAAGCGTATTAATTTCCGATTATTCCCATTAAATCTGATACAAGCCTTTGTTTAGGGGGCCATAGTTCTTCATTTCAATTTCGAAAGACTTGAGTATGATTTCTAAGGCCACTTATCGTCTTCTTTGTCACGTACACGTAATTTTGGGGAGAAACTGATAAAGACGTGCTTCGTCAGTGTTATAGAGATGTTTTGTAGAGTTTAGTCGTTTATCAAAAGTTTCTGAGCACTTGTACTTTATTTATAGATTTTTTGAATAATTCGAATTTTTTTTAAATTAAAGTGTTAGTCTAGGAAACATAAATGAACAATAATATTCCACGTTTGAGTATTAAAAGTACATTCAAAAATATTTATTTGCTTGTCTCTGTTTAATATGTTATGAAAATCAGTTGCTTAGTGATCTCAAATTTGTATTCAATTTTTATTATTTATTACTTTTATTCCAAGGTTTCTGTATCTCGTCTTTCTTTTTTTCCACGTCCATCATTTGAAAGTGATTATGATATACATGGTGTCCATAAAAGATTTGTACTATAACAATCATTTATCCTTTTCAGTATGTTAGAAAGAAACTCCAAAATTTTTATCTGATATATTCGTTTATCGCAGAAACTCCTCTTAGGAGGCACTGGCATCGGCAGAACAAAAGATGGCGTCTACCACAGAGAAAGCGCAGTGTGTAGTATGATATCGCCGAAACAAAATCACCGATCACTATTCAAAAAGGTTTCCTTCCAGATATTATTCGACCTCTTATCTGGTGGTTGTTTCCGTAAGTTCATCAGTATCTCCTCTGATTTTGTTTCGGAAGACCATAATAGACATTGCGTTTTCTATTGGTAGACGCCATCGTTTGTTTGGTCGATGCCAGCGCCTTCTATGAGCAGTTTCTGCAATAAACGAGTAGATCAGAATAAGTTTTGGAGTTTGTTTATCACATGCTGAAAGTGATACATAATTATTTTATTACGTTCAAACGTTATTAAATATTTTTATGGTAGACGCCTATTATGGTCATCCTGTGTTATAAGAAAATCATTTTATTCCCTTCTCTTAAATTCAAAATCAGTATTCCATAGAAACTCTTTTATGTATTTATTACACAAACTTTACTGAAAACATCCTCTATTCAAGACATCACCGGCCAGGCACTTTTCCTCCAAAACGTTAGCAAAACGGCCTCCAGACTCTTCTGGGAGACATTGGCTCGTCGTCCGTCTGACCCATAAAAACTTTTTTTAAAAAAAGAAAGAAAACGGAACAAACCATTGCAACACCAGTGTCTTCATCGAAAACAGAAGCTGACTTGCATTCTGGAACAACTCCGCCACTCGGTAGTGGGACTAAAGGGGGCTATAGACTGAAAAACAAGCCAGAAAATTCGGCAAAATTCTCAGAAACCTTTGGCATTATCGTATTGTGTACATTTGAATCTTAGGAGCTTTAGAAATATGCTGGCAAGACAAAAAATCTTCGAAAACACTATTCTTAGGCAACACCACTGGGAATTTAATGTAAATGAGATTGTGAAAGAATTTAGATTGGATATATCCAAATATTTAAACTTTGCTAATTATTTCCGAGAATCGTTCTCGTCGTGGATCGGAACAAACCTTTTATGGTTAAATAGATAAGAGAAAACTAAACAACTTTTAGGAAAAAAGATTCTTACGAACTCCAACTTCGTCATTCTCGTCATCATCATCATTCTCATCATCTTCTGTTTAATTTAAAACTCGAGTTCATTTAGGAATTTTTTATGAAGAACTTCTTAATTAATTGAACAAATAAGTTAACGGAATGAAAAATTCTGCACTTAAAATGAGAAGCAAGCTTTCACACTTAAAAAATAACATTAAAAAAAGGAACCTGGCTTTAATCTCCTTTCGCAAGCGTGATATATTTGCCCCATAAATCACTCCTCATTTTACCCCGAAAGAATCTCGTTTCTTCTCGAAAGAAATTAAATCATTTTAATGCAATTTTTTATTAGGAAGAGAGAAGAGAGAAGGAAAAAAGAGCCAAATGGAAATCTGTGTTTTTCTCGTGATTTATTCAAACGTCTCCTCTTTTAAAATTCATCTTCAAATAGTTCCTGACTCCTCTGTATTAACATCAAAGTTTAATTTCGCAATCGGATCTGCGACGAAGCATTGCCTCCTATGAAATCGTTTCTGCATTTACATTTCTGTGATGTGTTAGGTAATACAAGGTGCCTCGGACTTTTGGGTCTAAATTATATTGGTAATAGGGGACAACAATTCATTTTTTATTCATAAACAAGTTATACCTCAGAGGAACACATAGCAACAACTTTCAGCTCAGAGTGTTAGAAGCCTGCATTTCATGAGCAAGTGAAACATTTTTTGATGGTGCTTTTGCCACACGATCCAACCAACAACATCTCAAGTGCCAACACTTCTTTATTTAACACGCTGGCTAGCTCTCTGTGGTTTAGACGATCTAGGGCGTGTCTAAAAAGACCCGACCGGTCGCCAACAGGTCATGTAGAACAGCGGAACTGATATACGAACTCCATTCGGGTGTATGAGGGGGGGGGGGGTCAGAAAATCTAACCGGTCGCCAGACTAGCACTTTTCGGGCAGCATATTCGCGACCGCTTTCGACCGATCGCGATTAGTCGCACTTGTTAAAGTGGTCCCCAGTGTCTTTTAAATTCCTATGGACGGCAAGAAACGTCTCGGCATTCTGGGCATACATCCTACTGCGCCGTAAATTAAATGCATGTCTGCAAGCAACTGTAATGAGTGATGACATCAAGGCATAAACTGTAAACAGAAACAAATGCCACAGTGGAAATACAGCAGGCAATTGCTTTGCAACCCAGGGTCACCAAACATGGACGGGTGTACTGAAAGTATGAAAGTATATGAAGGTAAGTATTGACACAGATGAATTTATGGTTTAACAGTAGCTGCTTTACCTCCGAAACGCGTAAAGCTATTAAATAATTTATCCTATCTCTATAAACAGCTTGATCTTTGTCTTACTATAGTTTTACAACATGATACTAGATAGCATGGATGCCAAGCAGTTGTTTATTCTGAAAACAAAAGCAGCTTCCAAAAACGTTACTTTCACGTATTACTCGTTCAAGATTTTATGCTGCCTAAAATATGAATTTCCACAATAAAAGCAGTGTCCAAAAAATTGATATGGAAACAAAAGTATTTATTGTGCCTGAAGCCGGGAGACAATGTCCCTTTTATAATAATAGAACTCGCGGACCAAATCAAAGCCTCTTATCAAGCGCCGACCTAATGGGGAGCTCTTCTATTCTTCCAGTCTTCTTCCAACCCGATCAGATAATCAATCATGCCGTCTCTCTCGAAGGACTTTTCTTGACAGTGCGATGTTCCTTGAGTAGTTGGGCCGGAATTTTGGGAATCGATGGATTGACCATGATGGACACGTATCATATCCCCCACGTTCACCAGATATATCGAGCAATGATTTCCTTCTGTGAGAGACCTTCAAGGCCATAGTGTACAAATCGCCCGTTGCTTCTGACATGACCTTGTAGCAAGACTCGCTCAACTCCAGGTATTTTTGAAATTGTTGGACAATCCATGCGGCATATTTGTGAGGCGTATATTACTGCGAATGGTCGGAATTTTGAACACCGTATTCTGTATCTACCAGTTGTTGTACTGTTGAGTTTCGCCTTTACGCTTGTTGGTTGTGGCTGATTTCATCAGTAGAAGCGGACGTCTGTAACCGCAGGTTGTTTGTTTTGAGAATTTGATATTTTTTTTTTGCTTAAGAAGAGCCAAGAGCTGACAGTTCCTGTTATGACGAATCTCTGCTAATGCGTTAACTAAGTACTCCATTAAGCAATTTCACCGTTTCATGATGGCGCTGTTTACGTTTGTTGGGGGAAGGTGAGAATTTTATGTGTCTGTCAGAAGGATTTGTTTCGGCGTTGTCGTGCATGCACACTTACTTTTTTTTGACATCCTGCTGAGCAGTTGCTTCTTTTTCTTATTTTTATACTTATATATGTGTATGTGAGAGAGTGTATATAAATTTTTATATTTTATTCCGCTCACGATAAGCGACCACCACCGTCTGTCGAGGATGATGACGACAGTCGGGCCAACCTGTCTCGCGGCGCCGTTGAGCACAATGACAAAGGAGTTTTTCGCGCTGCGAATAATTTCCTGCCAGAGCGTTATCGTTGTCGTCGTCGTCGGAATTTTGGTTTGTGTGGCTCCTCCGACAGTAACAACTTCAGCATCAATCGATCCGTTTTGGGCCTACCTCTCCTTCCTGACTCCTCATCTCGTTAAAAACGTCATTCTCGTTCGTTTCGCTCAGTGCAACCGATGATTCCGCTGCAAAAGAGCGAATTTCAGAAAAATGCAAGAAGGAATAAACCGTTTCGCTCATTATATCCGAGTACCCCGAGCTTAGCGTCCTGTAATTTATGATTTAATATTTCTTTTAATATTCATAAAAGGAATGCTTATTGTCAATTTCGAGGCCCTTGCATTCGCGTTCTCTCCATCTCGAATGTGTGTGTTTGTGGTGTGGTAATCGATTAAAGAATGAGATGCGCTCGTAAATTCAAGGGACTGAGTGCGGATTCAAAAGGAAGATAAACGGAAAACATTAAAGTTTCTGATCTCCCCGTTTTCTGCTTGATGAACGACCTCCGCGTGAGACGGATCTGGTTGTTATTCCTCGGTATTTAGTATAAATCACCAAGCGGACGTTCACATGATTGCACCGTTTGTCTTTCTCTTTTTGCTGTGTTTGGAAAAATCGCTCTTTCAAATACTGGAGAGAATTTATAAATTTTTGATAAGTTTCGAAATATCTCGAACAGCCAAGTATACTTTACACTTGAAAGCATTGTTGAATGTTTTAATCTATACTGTTAATATATTTCTTGCGCAAAATATCATTGTGCGCTGTGACTTCCTATTGCATATTCTGTGAATGGTGGTAGGCGACGAGAACGTGAATCAATAGGATTGCCCATGCGATGGTTAGTGATGACACCACATTGATACTCAAAGAGGCGACAGTTTTAAATTGTATGCATCGAAGAGCACAAATTTTGGAAAGTTAAAACAGTTGATCCGACAGTCTTCGTCATACTGACTAAGCCCACGTTCAGTCTGCCTTTCTATCCATTTCTGCTTATGTTGATGATGTTTATTTACATACTGATCAAGATACCATAGCTAATAATGAAATTTCAAATTTCTCCGTCTTAAAGTTTGATTCTGTGAAAAAAGTATGATAGCAATCATCGAAACCAAATCGTTGACTCTGAAGTTCTCCCGCCATAAGAAATAAAGAAATTAAACCGGAGCTAACTCCAAACATCGGATAAATGATATTAATTAGAAAATAGATGGTAAAATTCTGCGAACTGGATGCGAACCAGGAACCTCGACTGTCATGGTCAACGACTCTATCAATTGGGCCATCGCAGACACTTGTACAGCCACACTGTCACTAAGTGTCTTAAAGAGAACCAAGTTGTCAAGATGGAAGGCCCAATGGGAGGTGGGCATCCGCTTCACGGATCATGAATTTCTCCTATCCAAACCATCAGAAAGTTTGATGAACACACAATTAAAAATAAAGAAATTAAACTGGAGCTAACTCCAAACATCAGGTAAATTCTCCCGCCATAATCATTCTCCTACAGCGAAGGGCCATTTTTGGTCTGACTTTTGACCCCCAATCGGTCTTTGTATTGTAGTTTTAATTTCAAGTTAAGTTACATTAGTCTTTACAATACAACACGTTGCAAATTGAATTTGTAAAAGGTAACAGATGTAAATCCTGTCTTATGCACACATGAGAAAGTCGAAAGTAAAAGCCGAAACTAGTGTTGTTAAATGTAGTTTGCACCATGTTATATTGTAAAGTCTCAATGAAATAGGTTAGGTTAGATAAGATTTAGAGAACGAAGATGATTCGATTCTGCAGTAAACTTAAATTACTCATCTTGGTTCTATATTCCGAATAACTCGCTTAAGCCTAGTTCACATTCAGCAACTGCGCGGCGTGAAGCGAATTTCCGATTCCAGATGTCTTCTGGGCGTAAAAAAGCCGCGCGTTTTGGAATGCGGGGCCGTTTCACTTGCAGCGGGAAGGAAGCAGGGAGCTAGGCGAACTTCCTTCCTTCCTTTCAGCCTGCCCCCCTTCCCCCCGCCATGCTAGGCGAACTCGGCTGTGATTGAATGTTGCTTTCTAGACATGGCTTTCTTGGGATTACGTACATGTATATATTATATTTTTTATTAGAAAAAACGATAGAAAACGAGGCACACCTGCACGGAAAACACGCTGTCGGAGAATTTCAGTATGGCGACTTGACTGGCGGAAGTGGGTTTGAAACAGTTGCTAAGGATTCTGGACTGGAGAGATGCTCGTTCGTAGCTGATTGGCTGCGCATTCGGGGCGACTTTGAAAATTCCAACTCTGTTGCAATTCCAAAACGCGCGTCGTTCTCGCCTCCATGTGCTTTAAAGGGAAGCGGATTGCAGCGAAAATACAAAGGGCATTATTTCTGTGAGAGTGTCTTACGTGAGCGAATCCTAGCGACAAGAAGTTGAGGCGGCAAAGAGACGGGCGCGAAGAGAACAAACCAGTTTGTTTTTTTTTTCACGCAAACGAAGCGGTGTCAGCCATAATGGACGAGAAAAACTTGTTTTCCTGCGTACAGAAAAGACCAAATCTGTGGGATCAAAGGAATAAAGAACAACATAACCATCTTTTAAACCACCTGTGAGAGAATGAAAATTAAAAATTAGTTACGTGAAATGAAAATTGAAAAATCTTTAATAAGATTAAATTTGTGCTTGAAAAACTTCATTAAAAGTGATTCTTAAAAAGTTACTTTGAAGGCACTTCTATTAGAGTAATTTGTAAAAATTAAGTTATACTTGATTATAATAATTATAAGGTCAATACTTGAGTTGGATGACCATGGGGAGAATCCTTATTATTTATTTATATTTAAAATTTTGTTTAGAATAGATTACGGTGGCACCAAGCACGTTTCCAGAAATTTTTCAAAGTCGGTTTTGACTTCTCAAAGGGGGGTTTATTTATCTTAATCCTCCACAAATAAAGAGGGTCAAGGCCAGGGTTGCCAACTTACCGGTTTTTAGATGGAAACACTTATTGTTATATATTGTTATAATACAAGCTAAACAATGCACAAATGTAATAATTATTACACGGTTGGCAAAGCTGGTCAAGGCCGTGTCCACCGAGAGAGAAGGCCTCCGCATTGAAATTTAATACATTGTTACATCATCATAGATAGTGCTAATTCAGGGCTTATTATTGGTTGAAATATGAATAACAATGCACTATCTATGATGATGTAACAATGTATTACGTTTCATCGCAGAGGCTTTCTCTCTCGGTGATCACGTCAAGGCCACGGCACAGGTTACTTATTACACAGATGCGACATTCAATTGTTAGTTCAATTGTTAGTATTGGAAACTGGATGGGGCAATGCTGTTTGGAAATTGGATGGCTCATTGTTTTGACGTCATCGATTGTAGCAATGCCCCTGACTTTCTTTGGGTGCGCTGTTTGAGAACATTCGTTCTTACATGTATTTAGATTTCTAATCAAAAATTCTATATGTAAATTTCCCAAAAAAAATTTGTTATATTTTTATGTGGTTGAAATTGCATGATACTGAAGGGTTGGTGTGCACTGTTCATTATTGTTCTTGATTTTTCCTCTTCTTACAGGTCTCTAGCACCTCAATGAGCTATATTTTTATGCTTATGGCTTTTATTAAAACGATAATTTAGTATGTCATCGATTGTAACGCACCCAGCGAATGTCAGGGGCATTGCTACAATCGATTACGTCAAAACAATGACCTATCCCGTTTTCACTCTTAACAATTGATTGTCGCATCTGTGTAATAAGTAATCTGTGGCCTCGGTAAACTCCAAAAATGCCTTGTTGATTTTGGATATGTTTTCTTGACACGGAAAAATAAAATGAAAATCTAAACTAAAATAAAATAAAAAACTAAAATACAATTCCATTCTCTCTTCTTCGTTTGTTATAATTTTATATAAGAGTTTTCCATTAGCAGAAAACGACGTTAACGTACAGACAGCATGACTGTCGCAAAA
The DNA here is from genome assembly GCA_023313115.1 of Rhysida immarginata. Lineage (NCBI taxonomy): Eukaryota > Metazoa > Arthropoda > Chilopoda > Scolopendromorpha > Scolopendridae > Rhysida > Rhysida immarginata. Next base: position 959,653 of record JAHWFO010004499.1, on the reverse strand, counting down.
TAATCTGACTGATCTCACTGTAATAGCCTCTTTAGCTCACCGCACGGAAATCGCTTTCATCTTTCGCTCACGGAAGACACGCCACCCGCTTCTCTTTAATTCGTGCATTTTTCTCCTCAATTCGTCCGCTCGCTCGCGTCGCTCCAAGCTCGCTCATGTGACTTACGTGAGCGTTCTTGGAGAGACGCGAGCGAGCGGACGAATTGAGGAAAAAAATGCGCGAAGGAAAGAGAAACGCGTAGCGTGTCTTACATTAGCGAAACATGAGAGCGACTTCAATGCGGCAAGCTAAAGAGGTATTATAGTGAAATTAGTCAGATTATTTTGTGCCAGTCATGCTAATTTGTCGTTTTCTACTAATGGAAGCTCCTTATGTAAAATTATTACAGACGAACAAGAAAATATGGAATTGTATTTTATTTTTTTTAATTTTGTTTTAGTTGACTATATTATTTTATTTCTCCACATCAAGAAAACCTATCTAAAATCACCAAGGCATATTTGGAGTTTAGCGGGGGCTTAACCCTCAATATTTGTGAAGGTTTAATTAAGATAAATAAACCTCCCTTTTGAGAAGTCAAAGCCGCCTTTGAAAAATTCCTGGGAACGGGCTTGATGCCACGCTACTCTATTCTAAATAAAGTTCTGTTCTCTAAATAAATAATAATGACTCTCCTAAGGTCAAGCTGTTATACAATAACAGCTTATGGCTACGTGCACTTGCGCTGATTGGTCGGCCGCCCGTAAAATTGTCTGAGAAATATTTCGCCTTAGTTCGGAATGCTTTACCACGAACTCGAGTGTATGTCGTGAAGCCTCCCAACTTGATATGAAGAAATCGACTGGGCGCGACATCAAAGTCCATAAGTTGGGCATTCTAGCCTGGGTTAAGAGATCCGTTCCTAAGTACACAGGAGCAAAAGAAAAAGAAAAAAAAGGTTTGGTCATAGATGATGAGACAAGGAAGGAATTTTTTTTTTTTTACCACATGGTGGATCCTTCCAAACTTAGTTATGACCAACAGCTTGATTCCCATTACTAAATTTTCCGAAGACGCACTTAATCTGGCAACCCATGGACCAGGATGGACATGTCTTTGTGCCATTTTATGCAGAAGGGACTATGAACGATGAAATGCGTCAAGAAAAGATGGATATCTTTCATCCTTCGCTCGCCACCATGGATATCTTTTCTCTTTGATGAAATTCTGTTCTGGCCCGACTTAGCAAGCGCCCTGAACGTCATACTTCTGGATTATGTGCATAGGAAGAACAACGCTAAAAATATCTTACAAACTAGGGAATTGAAGAATTTTGGTCAACACTATGTAAAACTGAGTATTCTGTCAAGACATAACAGCTTTCCAAAATAACTGGACCGGGATCAGCAAAAGGGTCGCGAAAACTCATAGAAAGTTAGTTATGAAGAGGACATGGAGAATGCAAAGATAATAAATAAACATGGGATTCCAATAAGAAGTGTAAAAACTGCTAGAGAGTTTTTAAATTTTGTCGGTTTACTTTCCGGACACAGCTTAAGCTCGCAAATTTAAAAACCATTTTCAGTCTCACGCGACATTTAATTCTGAATTTAATGTCCTGTAAAATATTAATAACTCTTTGGATCGATGTTAAACTCTTTTGGATCGATGTTAAACAAACTCTAAATGCAATGCATGTACTGCTTAATTTGGCACTGCTTGAAGAAAAACTTCACTCTTCATTTCCTTTGTCTAATAAAAGGGAAGATTCGGCCAATGTTTTGTTTTTGTGTTTTTTTATCTCGTCGTTGGGTCACGTGATTTAATTTGGACCTGTGTGCATTATAAATATACACTTTCGTACCTTCTTTTTCCCCTCTTCTCGACTCGACTTTATCTGGCGTCGTTTTTTCATCTCAACCTCATTTGCGTCGTTGTCAGGAATTTCATTTCGTTTCCAGTTTTGGACTGTAATTCCCCTTTGCTTGTGGCTATTTAAATTGTTATTTAGGAAGCACCCCTATCTCCTGACTCTGGCAATTGAGTTTCTATCTGTTTATCTCCTTTTTTCCCTCTTGTCCTGGAAAGAAAGAGGTAGGGGTCGATGAAATTCTCCGCGGGTTTGTTACATTTTCCAAGTGGCAATTCCCGTCTTGTGATTCCATTTGACCCGAGGTTCCTTCAATTTTTTTTATTTTATTTATTTTATTTTTTCTTTTGGTGGTTATATTTTTTTATGGTTCCATGAAAGAAGAAATAAAAGAATGGGTTCTTTTCCTTTTTTATTCCTTGGAGAAAATTTCTGGTAATTTCTCTCTCTTCTTTAAAAAAAATTTTTTTCGTTGGACTTGTAGAATTTGGGCGTCCTTTTTTCGATTTACACATGGCTTTTGTGAAATGTTATTGCTTTTTTAAATTTGGGGAAAAAATTAGGTTTTTATGGCAATAAAATGTTCATTGTAAATTCTCGCGAGAAATTCGCTACGATGCTCACTCTAGATGTTAAAGCACTCAGTATCTTAGTTATGAAAGATTACGAATTCTTATCATTCTTGAAGGTCGCTCCTGTTACGTGAAATGAATTTCATTTCAGGAAATTTTGTTTGTTACATCTTTTGAGGAAATATCCATAACTTAATGATCGATACCTGTGCTTTCGCACTGCAGCTGCACACACTGGCCACTAAATTAGAAATAGCTCCTTAATATTTTATTGGACTCTCCTTTGGCCCGATTTACAGCATGTACGCGGGTTAGTATAGATTCAAAAAGGTGTTGAAGCACTTGTAAGTCAATGGAAGAACAGGCGTCCTCCAGGCATTCCATTAGTTCTCTTAGAAGAGGATTTTGCTGTCGGACATGTCCCAGTTTTGGGAAGGCTATATGACAGCTCTTTCCGACCTTATAGGGCTATCACATAGTAATTCTGAGATCATTAAACATCATAGTGCAAACAAAATAGGCGTCCATAATTTATGTGTACTTACGTTTAAACGAATTTTACGAAATTCGGACAACAATGCTGAAAAAATCTGTGCGAAAACTAAGCGTGTTGTGAACAATACTGTGTTCGGAACCATACGAAATGTTCAGTACCTCTCCAATGTGTGACAGTGACAGTGTGATTCGTCTACCCTCCCTAGTCATTCCCTCCACCTGACAAATGTTCTGGTCGCTAGCAGACGTTGATGGTCTGCCACTTCGATGCCCATCAGTGATGTCAGTCCTCCCATTATCAAACTCCCTACACCAACACCACACTTGTTTCCTCGATAACACGTTGACAAGTTCCCGACGGATCTCGGCTGGTTTCTTCCCCTTCGCATGCAAAAGCCTTATCACACTTCGCACTTCAACATTTGACCATGTTTCCAGTAGCCCTGCCATCTTCGAACTGCGATTATTTGCAACTGCGTCACCGTGCTGCTCTCTAGCGGTCACCAGGGATACTACCCATCAATACTTACAACACACAAAAACAAAAAGTTACTAGCGTGTTGGTGGTATTTTTTAGGGCACTTGTTACCTTACTTTTTGATCCTACCTTGTATGTACGTATATATGTCACACGCCATAACTTTTGAAAGGATTGACCTAGAGGCTTGAAATTTTGTACACACGTTGGCCATGTACAGAGACGGTGCAAAAAATATAGCGAATCCTCTAGAGTGGCTCGGGGTCCCTTAGGGGCCACTTGTATGAAATTCATTTTTCCTTTTAATCTTTTAAACAAAGAGGCCTAAAATCATGAAATTTCGTAAATTTGTAGTGCGATTCTAAAAAAATAAAACCAATATACAAGAAAAGTGATATAAGCCTCTAGGGCCCCGCCGGGGCCGCGAGGCTCCAAATACAAATCAAGCTATAACTTTTTGAACGAAAAGGCATAAGAACCTGAAATTTTGTATTTTTACAGTGCGTTACCAAAAAAATATAGACAAAATACAAGAAAAGTGATATTGGCCTCTGAAGCCCCGGCAGGGGCCCCCTGGGCTATAACTTTTTAAGAAGAGACCTAGGATTTTAGCAGCCATTGTATTTGAAAAATTTGTGCCCCTCCACTTATTATAATCACGGGCCGCTACTGTTCGTAACATTTTGATGCTAAAACCCTTATATCTTTGGATAATGATGTCTTAACTAATTTTCTTGAATAGTTAATAAGAGAACGACATTTTTTATCATCATTTATGTTAACTCTTAACTTTATTAATGTGTTTGAATTATGGTCCTGTTTTCTGTTTTATGGTTTTCTGTAATACTTGATTACTTCATCCGTGATGATGAATTAAGTCGAAACGTGTCGGCTCCAAATATAGTTTTCCAACATTGCTATTTCTAGGGTTTCTCACTCCTTTGCTTACTGCTCCATATAAGCCATCGTAGTGTTCGCGTGTCCAGTTGCGACGCTTCAGATACCACTATAAAAGAACTTGCCTGTTCTTTGCAGAAATCAGAGTTTACCGCTTCAATTTCGGGCGCATAGCTTTGCCAGATAGTGCACGCGAATAGCCCGGTTTAGAATTATTTGTCAGTAGTTGTGTAACAGGCCCCCGCCCCCACAATAATTAAACAAGAATGATTTTACCGCCAAAGCGGATAAAGGGAGCACATTTTCTATTTATAGCATCGTACATGGATATATAGAATTAACCAACATTTTAAAACACTTGAGAGTAAATAAATAAATATGAAAACTAAATTGTAAATTACTATTTAAATAGGCTAACGTATAGAGAGAGAATTTAAAAGAATAAACTTGAAGAATGAAAGGTAAATGGAGAGTGAAGTTATTCCTCATACTCTTAAAAAAATAAAAGTTCTTTAATTCGTAAGAATTCTCACATAATGTTAAACGAAGTGAGCCTCAATTGCTGAAGCGTTATGTGTAAGCATCTATTAGATTTTCATATTAAATTACTAAACTCTTATTGAAGCAAGCGATTAACTACTAATAAATTAATTAGTAATGAGTTTTAAATACCATTAAGCCTAAGAGTACTATACTCTTGATTCAAATAAGCTATGGATAACAAAAGATCTAATAACGCGTAAGGAGTTGGTTGATATATTACACGCCATATCTTAGCATTAAAAGTTCTATAAATTCTGTATTGTACCATTAGGGCACGTGCTACAAAACCAATTGCCACTATCATTATTAACTCGTGATAGTCACTCATGGCACGTTGTTACGAGTCGTTTGTAATATAACATGCCATATCTTAGCATTGAAAGTTCCAAGGTTACCATATGGTACCATAGGGCACCATTAGGGCACGTGCTACTAAACCAATAACTATTATTATTTACACGTGATATTCACTCATGGCACGTTATTACGAGTCGTTTGATATATTACATGCCATATCTTAGCATTGAAAGTTCCAATGGTTTCATAGGGCACCATTAGGGCACGTGCTACTAAACCAATAACAATTATTATTTTCTCATGATATTCACTCATTACATGTTGTTACGAGTCGTTTGATATATAACATGCCATATCTTAGCATTGAAAGTTCCAATAGTTTCATAGGGCACCATTAGGGCACGTGCTACTAAACTGTTAACCATTATCATTATTTTCTCGTGATAGTCACTCATGGCACGTTGTTACGAGTCGTTTGATATATTACATGCCATGTGTTAGAATTGAAACTTCCAATGGTACCATATCATGCCATAGGGCACCATTAGGGCACGTGCTACTAAACCAATAACCATTATCATTATTTTCTCGTGATATTCACTCATGGCACCTTGTTATGAGTCGTTTGATATATTACATGTCATATCTTAGCATTGAAAGTTCCAATGGTACCATATGGTTTCATAGGGCACCATTAGGGCACTTGCTACTAAACCAAAAACAATTATCATTATTTTCTCATGATATTCACACATTACATATTGTTACGAGTCGTTTGATATATTACATGCCATATCTTAGCATTGAAAGTTGCAATGGTTTCATAGGGCACCATTAGGGTACCTGCTACTAAACCAATACCAATTATCATTATTTTCTCATGATATTCACTCATTACATGTTGTTACGAGTCGTTTGATATATTACATGCCATGTGTTAGAATTGAAACTTCCAATGGTACCATATCATGCCATGGGGCACCATTAGGGCACGTGCTACTAAACTGTTAACCATTATCATTATTTTCTCGTGATAGTCACTCATGGCACGTTGTTACGAGTCGTTTGATATTATACATGCCATATCTTAGCATTGAAAGTTCCAAGGTTACCATATGGTATCATAGGGCACCATTAGGGCACGTGCTACTAAACCAATAACCATTATCATTATTTTCTCGTGATATTCAGTCATGGCACCTTGTTACGAGTCGTTTGATATATTACATGCCATATCTTAGCATTGGAAGTTCCAATGGTTTCATAGGGCACCATTAGGGCACGTGCTACAAAACCAATAACAATTATCATTATTTTCTCATGATATTCACTCATTAC